>JAQGBZ010000189.1:0-121793 GCA_034687125.1 Neelides folsomi | reverse complement strand
ATACAGAAATCTTTAGAAACGGAAAAATTAAAATCTAATCTGAGATAGACGAGTTTAAATTGTTAATACTCATATATACATTTATTTAGGTTCAATTAACAATTTGAGTGGTACAGTGAATTTCAGATATACGATATACAAGTCGTAAATGATAAATACTGGTACAAAGATGGTTAAATGTAAATATTAAAGTACATGTGAGAATGGTTATAATCCTAGTTTACAATTAAGAATATTGTATTGTATTAGTGGCTCTTTACAATTATGTATGTATATTATGTTGTAGTTTAATGATATGTATTTTTTCATTCTGACGATGGTATGAATCGAAGCATCTTCATCTGATTGTTGCTGTTGAGGAAGAGGGAAAGGAAGGAAGAGCACCGCGGGATTTCAACTCATTCTGGGAGAGAGGCAAAGATTTTTGGTAACAATGGTCTGGTGAAAGAGAGGGAAAGGGAGTTTGTAAAAGAGTAGTAGGATATGAGGAATAATAGTTGCGATTAGTTAGGAAAAGAATGAAGGGTTGAGGACTCGGAAGGAACGTAGCGGTCCAAGTCGGATGAATCTTTCTCAGATGAATATAACACATTGTGGAACTCTCGAAAAAGAGGAGAGGAATACAATGAATAACCTAGGAGACGGAGAATCCATCGATTTTGAAGAAAAACGCTCCTCCCTTCTTTAATACGCTTCTCTCGAGACTTCTTTTGAAACGCGGAGCGCTTTTCACAAAATTTCCCAACAATGGTATGAATAGATATTCGATGGATGACGCCATTCATTCACCCAACCTTCCCTCCTTCAATTCAACTCTAAAACTAAACAGAGATTCACACTCGGTTCTCCACTCCTCTCCGCCTCTTTTATTCTATCAATTCAATTTCACCTCAATTCAATCACACGTTGATAATGACGAGCCTCCGCATCCATCTACATTGATCTTTCAATTGAAATCGTACATAGAGCAAATCTCCAGTCAGACGTTCACAACTTTTCAATCATTCTCTTATTGCTTCCTCTGTGTCGCGAATCATAGAAGCTAATTAACTAATTAGCAATTCATGTAACAGTTTATTTGACATTAATTGAAGGGGAGCGTCGTAAAACACCTCGAGATTGAGTTTTTTCAGTTTTTCTGGGTTTCCGGTGAAACTCCAAAAATACAATAAAATTTAATTATAATAGCTCACTTGCTATAGGTGCGTTATTCAATTTAAATTTTGCACCTTTTAATAAAGTTGTTTAAAATCCCCTAAATTAAAAAGTTTACAATATAAACAATGTTTTCTAATTAACATAAACATTAAAAACAGAAGATAAAGTTCCATTAAATGATATACATATTAGTAAAAAGAAACGAGTAAATCCTCAAAACTTGAAAGAATATAATAGTATTGGAAATAAACATAGTGTGTCTGATATTGGTTAGAATGAACTCCGTAATTCTAATGAATTACAGGAATAGTGTGCTTGTAGTTGATGATTCAATAATTTCGGTTTATAATTAACTCAATATACGATAATAGATAACCCATCGATTGACCTTACATTTATTAAAAGGTTTTAATCATCGATCATGCAGTACTAAAGTTATAATTCATTGAAAATAGGCAGTTCAACATGATCCACCCTGTATATAGTATAAATGTCCCCAGATTTGATTAAAAAATTAATAATCTTTTATAATACACTATTTTTTTTATTTGGAACCTTTGCGGAATTTTTTGGCGTTTCGGCGGAAACCGAGAAAAACTGAAAAAAACTCAAGCTTGACGTGTTTTTCGATGCTCCCCTTCAATTAGAAAAAGGCGCTAATAAGTATTGGGTATAATCATTTTAATAATGACGATCCAAGCGTATTACCTATGTACAAGGTGGCCCAGCGTTAACCGAGTATTTTTGATCATCCCTAAATTTTTATATTTTTTAACACAATTTTTTCATAGATTATCATTATTTGCTCAATGCATCAGACAACTAAAATAATAATCTCAATATGTGAATGCAGCCCCATTTACTTCAATACAGCGTTTCAAACAACCTTTGGAAGCTTCTCAAGCTATTTTACATAAAGCATAAAGAAGCGGACATTTCACTAAACGCTTGGACAATTCTAACTATGAGCTCCACAAGGGTTAATGGAATTTTGTAGACATTGTTGTTCTTTACATAACCCCCAAAAGAAAAAATCGAGTGGTTGGGGATGGGATTGTCCAAGCGTTCAGTGAAATACCCATTGCTATGTGTGTAAATGAACTTGGGAGGCTGTCGAAGGTCCTTTTCAACGCTGCGCTGAAGCTAATGGTGCTGAAGCCACAAATTAAGATTAATTTTCTATTTGTATGATGCATTGAGCATATAATGATATTCTTTGAGAAAATTCAGATAAAAAATAAAAAAGTTAGGGATGATCAAAAATACTCAGTTAACGCTGGGCCACCCGATATAATGCTATGAAATCGAAAAGCAGTAGGAGTAGGTTGTTAAAGAGGCATTAAATAGATGTTTACCATAAAAGTTTATTTCTCTTATTTAGGAACATTTAAGTCGAGTTTTTTTGCAAAGCCATGAAGCCAGTGGACATTGGAGTGTGAGTAATAGTGTTGATAATAATGCGGGAAGAGAGCCGCCGTCGACGGAGCTTTAAACTTTAAAGAGAGGAGAGAAAATGAGTTTGAAAAGAAATCTGGTTAGAGTGAAAGGAGGGAAAAGTTTAAGGAGAAAAGGCGGAAAAGAATGTAGATGGTTAAGATGGGAAGAAATGGGGAAAGTATAAAGATGAAACATTTAACGAACACAAAAGATTTTTTCTCCTGATTTATAGCCTCCTTCACACTCTCCTTTTTCTATGAGGCCCTTATGGACGTAAAAAAGATAAAGATATTAGACAATGTACTTCCCAAAATTCTCCCTATTTCTTTTAAAACTCTCTCCGCTCCTCCTTTGTTACGACATACTCTCCTCCTAATGAATATTTTCTTTTATACTCAATGCATCCTCTCGAAATTTCAATTTGTTCTCCTTCTCTCTTTCAACAACATTTCTTTTATGTCCCTGCTCGTCTTTCAATTTTTAAATATACATAGCCTATGCTGCACATTTTTTAACCCACTTTCCTTTTGAGATTCTACAAGGAATCATATTTAAAAATTAGAATAAGTGAAAAGAAGGGCCTTTTTACAAAATACATTTTTTGTAAACTAAAATTACAATGCAAATGTTTTATATCAAGGAGTAGTTATAAATACAAGAGATATAGGATGAAGCTTCACTTTTGTTTTGCGAGGTAGAAACTGCGAACACTGGGAAGATGAGGAATCGAGAAGGTTTGATTGTTTCAATTCTTGGATGAGTCTGAGGGTGGTGGGAAGGAGAAGAGTTAAATGATAACGAGGATGAATAAGGGCCATTTCTTTTCTCAGGCCCTTTTCACTTCAGGAATAGTTATCTCATTTTCCCCGTCGTTCTTCTCTTCTGGAGCTGCTACGAGGTTCCTTTCGGTTCTCCTATGATGTCCCCATTGTTTGGCTTACAATAGAGTCCGAAGAACGACCCATTGTCTTTATATGGCACATGTAGCCTGGTGGACGAAACAAAAGCCTGATGATTCCAGAGCCAGGAATGAGTCTTTGCCTCTCTTGGCTCTCTTTGGATATTAAGAACATTGGGATCTTATGCGGGCAAAGTGGATGATTCAAATCCTGAAAGAAAAACTCACTTCCCTTCCTTTATTATTCGAACAGCCTTCGAATGTGACATGAGGTCTATTCATCGGCATCATCAGCTTACGGAGGAAAAACGATGATTCAGACAATTCTGATATTAACACGACAAAACTCATTGTTTCCTTCACTTGTGTTGTGTGGTTCGTAATTCAATATGCTCATTGGGATCGTCGAAACAGGAAATTGAGTGGTATAAATAAATGTTCAAAAGATGAGATCAAAACAAAAGTTTGAAGTTGATGCTTTGGGGAGTTCATTGTTCTATCACGCCTTCATTTAATTTAAATTAGATTTTATTATAGAAAAAAATAGAATATTAATACAGGCATTGATCAGCTTCGTAATTTTTGTAGATTTACATAATTCAAAAAATAAAGCCAATTTGTAATAATTATGTATTTGAATATAACTACCATGTACTAGAATAGTCTATTGAATTGCGGAAGAAATTAATCCAGTGAATAGTTTTGAAGCGGATAAATTCAGTTTCCCCATTTGAGACTCATTAGCTCACCCACCATCAAATTAGCTTAGGAGAAATGGGCCGAGGAAGATGAGATAAATGAAGTGACTCAAATTTCCTCACAACTTTCCTCACACCATCCCTACATGGTCGGAAGTTGAACTCAACTTTGGTAATGCCGATTCCACCAGCACGAGTTGTTCTATTATCATATTAGACCTGAGAGGAGAATGGGGGAAATGAGTTTGTGAACGTACATATGGATTTGATCCACTCTATGCAAATTTGAGCATTAATATTTTATCGTCCCTGCCTTTTGTATTTCCCTTTAATGTGTGCATTGTTGGATGCCCGGCATGTGGGCCCCTCAAACACATATCTTTTGAACATATCTTTTGAAGTCCTTGTCCTCTGCATGTGTGAGTTGTGGATTGATACCGAGGAGTCTGGTCTTCACCCGCTTTTCCCCTATTGTCTCCTTCTCGGGCCGACCTCGGAAGAAAGGGGATTATAGATTGGCCAAAGCGTCTTTTGGACATTTCCACAAGAGACAACAAAAGATAGAGACGTCGTCTGCTCCTCTACACTTTGATTTTTCATTCCTCTTCCTTTATTCGGATGTCATCGTTCCCTCTTTGGAGTTCGTCGTCGTCTGCGTGTGCATTACATTACCACCCACCTCCACCTGCCAAGGACTCCCCCTCAACAGTCAATCATACATGGAGGCGTTGGTCTAAATCCGATTACCAAATATATGTATTCCTTCCCCACAAAATTCACTCGGCTAAAAATACTTCATCTCCTATAATCTCTCTATTGAAGTCTTTGAGAACTTGAATGATTTCTCGGAGAGTCCCTAAACATTTCTAATCTTATTACCAACAAGAAGAGATTCAAGGAATAATTTAAGAATTGGTGAAAGGCAACTTTCTCCGAACAACTTCTTACCTTTATTCGCAAATTCATCTTTTCAACCAAAAATTATTTTTTACTTAAACCTCAAACAAATCATAATTTGCTATATGTAATTTAGCTATCTGTGCTTTAAGACTCTTTATACTAAAAGTTTAATTGTATAGAAAAGTACTATAAAGTATATTACAATTAAAGTTTCTTAGAAAGGATTGATCTATAATAAGATCCTTCTTTTTGTTGTAAGAATACTTAGCCAAAGAGATTCCAAAGTTTATTTAACATAAATAATATTTTTATGTAACATTCTCATGTACATTTATTTCCATTTGAATGGAATTGTGAATTGATGGTGGGAATGCATTGTGAACTTGTCTCGAGTGGTGGAAGAATGGGTTCGCTGATGAATGAGAAAATGCATAGTCAATTGTCCCTTCCCAAAGAAGAAGTTGGTAATATTTATAGAGAAGATGGGTCTTGTGGTGGTAAAGAATGGGTTGCTACAACAAATAATGTTAATTATTGTAGCCTCTATCTATCCATATGGATTCCCTCAAGGGCAGGAAGGCTCTCTTGTTGGAGGGAGTGAATTAAAGGAGCGCCAGCCAACACAACGACCAGGAGGAGGGTCATTTGTTTGGAGAGGGCGAGGATTCCGGCCGAAATGTCAGAGAGACTTTCTTTGAAAAGACAGAGGAGCGAAGCCCATTGAGTCACTCAAAATAGAAAGAACTTGAATTGAAAGACTCCAATCCAAATGAAATTGAAATCTGCAATAATGCCGTGCAATTTATGGCGTATTGTGTAAAATTTCTTTAGGTTCTTTATTCATTTGGTAAAGGAACTTTGAGCGAGTAAGTTCTTTATGTTCTCCTAAGCCTGTCTCTCTACTGCTCTTGCTGCCGTATACTAGGACGATATTGAAAAGCCTTATCTCATACATACATCTATTTTCCATTCTTTCGCCCGGCTCATAGACCCCATACATGGTATATACGAAGCATAAATGACGCTCTGTTATGAATGTAGTGTTGTGCTTTGCCTTCCTTCTATTAACGGCCCAAGTCATATATATGATAAACTCGTAGAGGCATATAAAGCCATTATGCCTGAATTCCCATTGTTATGATTCAATTGACAATGACGTGGGGGGACATGATAGCCATTGGCTTCTTTTTGAACAGTTAAGCTAAAAAGTGAATAAAGGCCCACGAATGGGATTTACTATTCAGAAAGACTCACAATGAGAATTCCTCTCAAATTGCCTCGGACACTCACACTCGGGTTCTTCCTCTCAGATGGACCTGTTCACTCAACAATATTCTCATTGATTACTCTCGCATTCAGAGTCAGTCAGAGTCGTCAGAGGTTGAGTGAATTAAAAACCTGCCCACTTGATTCCCCCTGATCTCTTTTAATTAATTATGTACGGAGTTTTTAATTCCATTGAGGGAGGAAATCCAGGAACTCCTGGTCGTGTCAAGTTTTTCGGAGACAATGGAGAAATGGGAAAGGAGGGTTCTCGGTAATCCTAAAGAGTGGAGAGTGCATGTAAGTATGATGTAAGGAGAGTGATACGTTGATTTGAGGCTTGTTAAGTAGTGGAACGAGTGGAACGGTGGCGGATCATAAAATAAAAGGCGAAGGAAATGTGTGAGAGACTCGAATGGATGACAATATGGTTTAAGGACAAGTGGATGGAAATCCACCCGGTTTCATCATTGATGAATTTGAATAGTCGTGTTCGTGGCGTGAGGATGAAGGTTCATATAAAGTCTCTATACATAACTTATATAATAGAACCTATGCAATCTATGATTTGAATCCACACAATAAGGAACTGGATGTGTGGGTAATAATAAGTATGGTGGGGAGCATAAAGGGAGCTACTCAATGAGTTTTGGGGGGCTCCCCCTTCTTTTCACTCTCACTCTCTTTTGAGAATTCGGTGTATTGAATACCCGGTCGTGGTTGGGTTTACCCTCTTCAGCCTGCTATTGAGAAGGAGAGAGCAGTCGAAGGGCGACCGGCGCGACCGGCACAGGCCGCTTTTTCCAATCCTCTCAACATGTGTTCGTGTTTACTACGACGAGACACACCGTTAAACTCCCATTAAACCTTCTTCATATTTCCTTCACACGTTGTTCTCGTCCCATGGTTCCTCCGCTTCTTTTTAATACAAGATACTTAGGTTTCAGGTCCATTTTATAAGTTTGTAACTATTAGTTGGTTTGATTTGTGAAGAATATTGTGAAACAATTACAATCTGTATATAAAAACTTCTTAGTCAAAAACTTATTGGTGCATAAAATACCAATTATGATAAAGAACAATTTTAAATATTTTATTAATTACACTCATAAACCTTATAAGATATAAAGTTTAATAATCCGAATTAGTATTTTTATTAATTCTTTAATAATTATTTTATTAATTATATATTCTAGGTCCAATCCAAAATCAGCCAAGTAAAATTTAACATAAGAGGTGAAAAAATAAGTGTCAGAGTGAGTAATTATCTTCAGAATTTACAATGTATAACTTAAAAAAATTCAGAATTTCTCTAATCATAAGAGTAAATTGCATTTTTGAAACAATCAATTATTGTAAAGTACTTTTCTACAATAAAAATTATATAAAATTTTTAACTGCGTATTCAAAACTAATGAAAGAAAATTTGTTATATCCTAACAGAAGTGGTTTAGTTTTGTTAAAAGTGTTCATATCTCACATACAATTACACCTAAAATCACGAAAACTACAGATCGAGTTGTAAAGCAAGAATTGCAACTATCGACATAACTTATTCATTCGTCGCTGTCGCTGTCGCTGATGCTGTTCAACTTTCAACCTGTTTTACCAAAAACTCCAGTTTACTTCCAAAGTAAGAATGAACTCATTTACTCACGTTATTGATACTTACAACTCGTACTTACTACTTTACATACCTACTTATAAATATAGAGGAAATCAAAGTACTCGTAGTAAGAATATTCTAAAAGCCCTATTGAGTTTCATGAACTTTTTATATTAAATATTATAATAAATTGTATTGGTGATTTGAAAAGATTAAATGAAAAGATGCGTTCTAGAGATAAAATAGAATGAGGATTGAATTGAGGATCTTTTATGGATGCAGGGATGTGAGGGCATAGAAATTTCAATATTAATGTCTGTATTCAACTCAGAATTAGCTTTTTTGAATCAATGAAAGAGGAGATAGATGAGATCCACCACAACGAGTCTTCCCCACTACTCCTCATAAAAGAAGCGGATTTATAAGGACACACATCTTTTGCTATGCCCTTTCGGATTTGTCCTCTCTATGTGGAGGGAGCCCTATGCGGGTCGGTGTGTGTGTCTCTTGATGAAAAGACATTAAGGGGCATCCGCGCTCTGCGTCGTTCTCCGGAAAGTGGGAGCATAGAAATTTCAAATTCGAATCCTCGGAAGAGGAACGAAGCGCATATGATTATACCGCATGTTATGTATGTAAGTATGGTTCCTCATCCTCAGAAGCTCAACCCGAGCTGTTGAAGAGACTCAGATTGTAAAGGCTTAGAAATTGAATTGATTCTATGGGGCTCCAATGTTGTATTGATATTGAATGGGGGTAGAATGGGAAGAATAGTCGTGGGATGGGGAAAGGGAGAGGAGGCGAGATGAGACGAAGAGTTCCACAATATGACGAAGCTCCGCGGATCTCCCTGCCCCACTCCGCTTTGTCCCGCCGGCCAAGTGCGTTGTTCGAAAGGATTCTTATTACCATCCACCACCATTCAAATCCCTAATGCTCCTTGAGACACGGAAAATATGGGTAAACTATCACCACACACTACTTCCAAAAGCTAAAATGAATCGAGGGCCTTTCTCCATCCTTTTCAGTTTCTCTCATATAAAATTCTCCCTTTCATCTTCCCATCTCAAAAGATCTAATAAATTAAATCACGATCACCAGATATTCCTTTCAAACACCCCACAAAGAATTTGGGTTCGAATGTACAGCAAAAACCAATTTTAATGAATCGTGTGATTTTATACGAGAAATTCTTAAAGGACAATACAATACAAGAAATATTATTGTAAGAAGTAGTTTTTTAAAAAGCTTTTTATCATGAAATTTAATTAATTATCCATTTAACATCATTTTGTTTTACTGGTACTGGAGCATCAATGAATGAGGGGTATTATTCTTAAGAAATGTTCTGCTCTTATTTTTAACCAACTAATGACAAATATGGAATGACATTCGCTCCCCATGTCCTTCAAGGGATATTTTATGGTTTTCTATTGTTGCTTCTCAAGATGTTCAACACTTATTACATCATAAGAAAATTTATTAAAGCAAATCCTTTGAAAGACGTACTAATGAAAAATTACCTTTTCTTCTCCAAAGTACATGGATTTTAAAGGGGGTGATATATCCACATCCACACTCCTCACACTCTTCCAGCTTATTCATAACGTCCATACATAAATTCTGTTATGTGTAATATTGAATCTCATGTTCTTATTTTCGCATCACGACTCCTTTCAATGTGAATGTTGAAGGCAAGGAATTACGAAGAGAGAAAGGGTTTAAATGAGTTATTGTGGAAATTCTATTGGGGAACTCCATTTGATGTAAAAAGTTACGTTCTTCTCTCTCTCCCAAGAACTTCTCCATCAGTTTGTATATACACCAACTGAGATTCCATTCTTTTTTGTCCAAAGGAGTAATACGAAATGGATTTCTTTGGGTCTTGAAAATCAAAGGTCATTCTCTCATTGAGTCCTTCATTCATTCTTTCCCCATATTTTCCAAATAGTCCTCCATCATAGTAGTACCGGGACTCACACTCACACATGCCTGGTCCGGGATATGATGGAGAAGTGAGGAGAAGTGATGGAGTGGAGAGAATAATAAAGGAGCCCCATATAACAACAATAGAGGAAGAAAGGAGATTTTCCTCTTCCATTTCCAGTTTTTCAATTCTCTTCTTTCTTACAATTTACACAACTATGGATGCCTTTCAAAGAGAGAGAGAGCAATGCGTTCGGTCTTCATATGTGAATGTGTCTGTCTCCTCATTCAATCCTTTTCTTCATTTGATTTCCTCTTTCCTTTAATCTTCGTCTTCTTGTCACTCCGACTCCGAACTTTGTCTGAGGGAAATGGTGTTCAAGGAAAATGTGATTTGTATGCCCCATTATTACAATTTTAAAATGTAAACCATAATCTCCATCCTCCCACCTCACTTGTTTGCTCATCACGACCAAGCCAATGGACTTCATCATATACTCATGTAAGTAAAGGAAATCTTAACATATAAGCATGTAATAATAGTAAAATCATATTGATGCCCTATCACTTAAATGGAAATCCTTCAATCAACATGACAATCAACTTCCCTTTTTTGCCCGTTTTCAATGCATCCCATAATCTATTGTGTTCACCTGTTTAAATAGCCCTTTTATATAAGTTCACACAATCAAGTCGGCTCGTCTTTTACAAATTCAATTTAGTCCTCCATCGGGCCTTTAGCTTCAAAGTCCGAGATGAAGTGGAAGATGCGGTCGAGGAATGCGACTTTGTTCACAATAGGAAGAGACATGGGGAAGGTGTGGGATTTAAAAAATGGGGGAGCAGGTTGATTTGAATATGAGTCGGTCTGTGTATGATACTCCTCATCTGGCTTCCAGATTGGTCAATAGCTGATGAATACCTGAGAAAAATGACTTTACCTTGAAAGTGCCTGAGCCTCGGTGGAGCATTATAAGGTGGACGGAGAGAATGGATCTCATTTCAACCGTTTCAACCAACTTACCTTTTGTACTCATTCATTTTTCTCCTATTCACACATTGCTTCCATTATTGCTTTCCCTTATTATTTCCCGAGGAATGAATAGGACGTGATAGCATGGTTGTATTATTATTACCATATTATTATTATACTCTCCATATACTCGTACTTACTTCAGTCCCCATTCATTCCCAAATGGATGTATGCATAAGTGAGGCATTGAGGAGGAGGAGGAGACTTGAATGGATTCCTCCATGAGAAGGATTGCTTACATTGTATTCATTTTCCTATTTTGTACCTCTTTTACCTCACTGTGGACGACGACGAGGATATTAATGGAAGGCAAACTCATCCCAACAGCTTTTTGTACTCCACCCCTTCAATTCCATTCTCATCTTCTGAATAACATCCTTCCTATATGCAATCCTTATTACACGCTATAACTCACTCCAAACTGCCTTCTCATTTCCATTCCTTCAAA
The DNA here is from genome assembly GCA_034687125.1 of Neelides folsomi. Classification (NCBI taxonomy): domain Eukaryota; kingdom Metazoa; phylum Arthropoda; class Collembola; order Neelipleona; family Neelidae; genus Neelides; species Neelides folsomi. Next base: position 110,426 of record JAQGBZ010000189.1, on the reverse strand, counting down.
TACCTCCGCATGGCCCGTTCAATTAAAAACAATAAGGCTCACTTTACCGGGTTTCGTGTTCCTAGCTCACAATGGGCTCAATGCTTTGTGTATTACTTTCTAAGTTTTAATCAAACGATTCGTTTAGACCGCACTTCCTCATTTAGTTGACTGTTTAATTGGAACTTATTCTAATGTGATATCCCCTTTTCATCACCATTTTTTCAATTAATGAAAAACAATCGTTTGCTACCATTGCTCTCAAATATTGTACTTTTAGGTATTTACATTTATCTTTTTATGTTGCTTATTTTTTGTGGTCTATCCTGAATGATAAAGCATTGCATTGAAAAAATAAGACTTACTCTTGTATTAAAAAAATACCCTGTATGTACATAAAGTTGAGAAATAGTTCATTTTAGAATTTTTAGTGGAGAGAGTAAGAACCTCAGAGATTGTATTGCGTGTTTTTGGAATTTTCATATGTCAAAATGTGATAATTTGATGAAGGAATTGAGCATTCTTTTAAACTCTTGTTGAAAAATTCACAAGGAAGGGAGCGAGGTGAATGAAGAAAGTTTGCTTTATGGCATGGGCTAAATAAGAAATGTGTAGAGTTCCGAGTGGAACGTTTTCGCCCCCTTGTGAATTTGAGCCGTAGTGGCTTGGGATGTGAAAGGAACGTTCTCAGATGGCACTGGAGGGGGGTTTGTATTGAAAAGAGTTGATGTTGTTCGTTGGGAAGCTTGAGAATTCAACCGTTTCTCTACAACTTGTTCTACGAACACACGAGAGAGGTCGGAAAGAACATTGAATTCACTTTTCACTTTTCACTTCTTACAAATCTATAAGCATCTGCATCTTCTTTCGTTTCTTTTTGCTCTTTTTACTCGCACTACCAAAAACTTTTTTCATTTGGAATCTTGATCTTTAATTTCGATTACTTACCTATAACCATAAAGTCATATGAAATAAATTAAAAAAACACAAAAGTATATAGATATATAAAGTTGCATACCAATATAATACTGTTTGACAAATTAGGATATTTTAAAGGGAATTGATTTATTTACGCTTAAAGGCGAGCTTTGTTTAATGTAACAGATTAAACAATGGAAAGCTAAGCATCTTTTATTTTAGAATTCATGATTCATATATTATTGACTGTCAGGCTGCTACGCACTAAAGTTCACAAGAGCACAAGTTTAAGTTGAGTGAAATAATGGATTTGGATGAGTGTGCGGAATCAATTTGCAAGCAGGGGGATTGTTAAAAGTTTTGATAGAAGATATTGGATTTGGGGATAATCTCGAGATAATAGAATCCATTGTGAGAAGATCCGGGTAATGGGCTTAAGCCATGGGAGCAGTTGAGGAAATGGGGGAACTGGTCGTGATCTGGTCAGCTAATGAGAGAATCGGAGGAGTAAATGGCCCGTCTGATTTCTCGGGTAATGATTTGGCAGTGGGAGTCGATTAAGCCGGTCCTCGACTGGTGGTCTCTCTCGTTTAGGGCTGGATTTCACATGGGGCCCTGGAATAGGTTGGGCAGTAAATATAATGAATTGCCCTCTACTCACATTAGCGGATGTCGAAGGAAGCTAATGATGGATCCTTGAGTAATGCATTGGGGCGTATGTCGCCCTCGCCGGTTCTCCTCGTACATTAAGGCTGGCCGGCTCCTTCTCCATTGTTCTCAAATTAACGCGTGTCGCCCATTTGTTATGTAGAGAGAGTCGTCCCTTCCTACTCCCCTCCTCAGCCCTTCCTTCACGCATGGAATTAAACCGAGTCCTTTCCCGTAATTAATTGGAAATCGCTTCCTAACACGGAAACAATCAGGCTCTTGAAGGAACTGGGAATCATTCCGAGGAGGAAATGTAGGTTCATTCATCAGTCCCTCGATCCAAGTGTTTATAAATTATACTCCCGTCCACACACACCGTCCAAAATGTATTGAGATGGAGTGGATGGTGGGAAAGTGGGCTTTGCTCCCCATCCATCAAGTGACTCGGCAAGAGTGTGGAGCGAGACTTTTAAATATTACCCACGACTTCTTCTATTTAATTTGTAAAATCTCATTTGCATCGGAGAAGGAGGTAGCCTGCGGGACGTGGGTCGAATGTATGAGACGAACCACCACGACCATCTTGATGAATTGTCTGACGAAAAGTGATGCAATTACCATAAAGCCTCTGTCCTCATCTTACCTCGTCTTCTTCCATCCTCAGGACCCGAATATTAAAGTAGGCATATTTGTCCGGATGCGTGTGTGGTGGCAGCTATTTACAAGCATATTAGGCTATCGATAAAGGAAATAAATTCATTCTCAAATGCAAATGAGATCCTGAGCTATTGAAGCACATCTCAATGGTCTCAATTTATTTATAATATCGTCCTCTATAAGGTAGCGAGACGGAGCTGTTGGAGTTCGAAATCATTACAAAATCACGGTTTTAGACACAGCGTGGTACGTGAAGATGATTGGTATCGGAATTCGATATTATACAAAACCTCATGTTCTTATACGAGGGCCCTCGAACATGAAGCATATAAAGTCCTCGGACTGCCGCTGTTGAGACCCATACCCTTTTATATAAAATTATAAGACGTTATTTTCTATGCTTGTCCCCCTGGTTCGTTATATATCCAGTTCCATCTCTTATGGAGCATAGGAGCCAAGTGCGCAGTTCTCGGCGGATTCAATCTTACTAGTTTGCGCAATCGGCGTGTTTTTCCTCAAGGAGTCTCTTCGAACCCTCCCTGCATTTCCATATAACTCCCACATTCGCTACTTTTCTTTTCATGCCCTCCTGCAGCTTTCCTCTCCTTTCTGTCGGCCCAATAAAACTTCAACTTGTTATCTATCACTTTAGTGAAACAATAGGAGAAAGTTCCCATACATTAACTCCATGTGCTTGTATTTATATATTTGACTACTTAAATAATTTATGATATGACTTTCCTCTAAAGCTCAGCCCTTTAAGTTAAGGATATTTTAAAAGGCCACACTCGTTCAAGTTCAATAGAATTTCAGGAAGGCAAGGGTGGAAAGCCAATGGAATTTTTATAGCTTGGAGTATTAAAGGGTTAGATTGGAAAGAGGGTGGATCCGAATGTGAATTATGATCAAGTCTATAGGGAGAAGTGATGAGGAGTAAACATGAAAATGTGATTAATAACAGCAGGCATCAGTCGGGATTTGTTTCTCCTTTGGATGATGTGAGAGGAGGAGGGAATGCGGGAGTCTTCGTCCTCTTTATGAGTTCCCACTTTGTTCTCCAAAGCGCAAGACGGTCAGGGCAAGTTCGGATTTTCCTCGAAAAAACGGAGAAAGTCACGCCTTTATGATTAGCAGTCTGAACCAATCAGGTGTTGTATGGGATGAGGAGTCTGAGTTCCCTAAAACAAAGACCACCTTTGCCTATCATTAATCTTCCTTATTTCTTTTAGGCCCTAAACCTTCGCTGATCTTTGGGATCTTAGCAGGGCACTAGGGGACTCGTGAGATGTTCACCTCATTCCGCTCGTCCCTTTGTTCCCAACAAATGGGATACTTAAAACCGAAAAGCAAGTGGGCTTCAAAGATTGATTGTTCCTACTACTCCACTTAAAACGCTGAGGGAAAATGACTACTCTCACATTGAGATCCATAATTTATTCCAGAGTTTAGGGCTGAAGTATATGGATGAGAGGAGCATAATTATTAAAATGCATCATAATGAACGAACCCCTTCCTTTTTCTTCTTCAATGAGGAGAAAGGAGACAATTGATTCTTTGATGGAAGTCTTTGCTAATTCTATTATTCCTTTTCTATATGTTCATTAATTGTTATGAAGTCTGGAGGGTGAATGAATGAAAGTGGAAGAATAATTGAAGGCTTGGCACACTTGAGGGAAATTGTTCGTTTTGCTGTTTCTTCTTCCTCGCCATAAGGATCGAGTTTTTTGAGGTACAATGGTTGAATTGCATGTAAGTAGGAATAAAGAATCTTGTTCGGAACTGTGGCGGTCTGTTGGGTGAATTTATTTGAATTCGTCCCGGAGAGCTAATTTATAACTGTCGGGAGGGGCAGGAGGGTGGAAGTACTTTCCAGTCTGCCCGGGTAAGTTTTTTGGCAGGTTGAGGGAATGAGGGAATCTGTCTCAGTGGTTGCGGGAATAAAGGATGGACGTGCCCGTTGGATCAAATGAAAAGTGAATTGATGGAGAGGGGCGAAGGAAGAAGGAGGAATCGATCCTCCAAACATCCTCAAGACTCCCATCATATATTTCACGTATAATATTAAAACCAGGGGAATATGAGGCTGCCCTTTCCTTTGTCCGACGCTGGAGTTAAATAGAATTCCTCCTATATGGCCCAGAATAGACTACTTATCGAAATAAAATGTTGGGTGTAATGTGGAGTCATGAATTCTAACTTATGTCCTCTGTCCTCTCGCCCCATTACCCAAACGTGACTTTAAACTTATCGCATTTGAAGTCGTAGGGGACGGGACGCGGGGAAAAATTGCCAGATGAGACAATTTTTGAGATTGTATCAGGCGGGTACGGAGAGCGGGCGTCGAGGGTGCGCCCGTTTTAAATTTCTTCCATTTCTCGGAGATTTGAGGACGCGATTTTAAAAATAAAGTGGGAGGGCAGGAGAGTTGGGATCCCTTGAGGCACATTGGGTCCTCACTGTTCTTATCATCATTCTATTCACCTATGGGCCGAAGGGCTTGAATTTCTATTCCACAACCTTCCGCTCCTTCCTCTGCCCTTTCCGTCGTTGGGTGTAGAAGGGGAGTTCGCTCAACCCGCTGGGTGATAATCGCAAGATACTCTTTAATTGAATTCTCACCCTCCACTGAATTCCAAATCGAAAATTTCATATCAAATAATGCGAAGCCCCAACTTGGTTTTCGGCTTTCCTTTGGTCTTCCCTCCGCCTCTCGCATCGAACCACATTATAAAGTAATATAATATGATTTCCGGCCTCCTCCTCACCACACTAAAACCTCATTATCATGATATTGACTTCGACTTCATTAAACGGATAATCTCCAGATTTAAAATAAATCGATGATTATAATTGAACTGTTTTATAGATAGTAGATTTTTATTATTATATGTTAAATATTTAAAATATTGGATGGGTTGATTTGTTTAAATATTTTTGCCATAAAGTAATCCGTGCGTGGATTTAATTCATTGGAAAGAATTTTAATAAGAGCTCGTCTCTAAGAAGATGAGGGTCTGAAAGGGAGATACGGATGATGGATTAGGAATCGCTAATGCGACCTCCCGACGAGCGACTCTTTTCAAGAAGTGCCGAATATTTGGAATCGGATCATTGGAGTGTTAATCCGAGCACACTACTACCCCGTCATCTCACATAATGAGATCGAGGAATTTTGTCAGAATTCTCTCTTCATAATAATAATGCTACAAATTCATTTGGGCGTCTACCTTCGAAGGATATTTATTATTGGAATTCCATTCCAATCCTCATTGTGCGAAAACTCCGGGGCGGCCGAAGTCATGCAATTATAATCCCGCCATTCATTCCTCTTTAACTTTCCAAATGATATATTTCTCATCATGGTGATTTTCATGTAGATTAATAACGTGCCAGCCGAGGCAACGTCCCTTGATTCATTTCGGTGTGAAACAGTGAAGGGCCCGCCATTGTACAATTCTAAATGACTAATGAATGAGGGTGGCCTCATTGGGACAGGGTGCTGCTAGCTAAAGCCGAGAGACCTTGTCGCCCATCACCAAAACACGGCCGCGTCTCTCTCAGTAATGAGAACTAGAAAGTGCCAGTGTCAAACGAGCACTGATAAGCGAAGAAAGTACATTTATATCTCATATGCCTACTACCATACATAGTTAAGTATGTATAGGTTACATTTTTCATAATTGTTTATATTTACATATAAAATATATAGGATTCCCTTCTGTACTCGTTAGTAAATAATATAGTCTTGTTCAGCTTGAAGTATAAAATACATTATAGGAATTATTATAGGGTATAGAGTAAATTTATTTTTCCTCCTCTTTGCCCCGTCCACCTGGCCAGGGTCGCACATGGAAGCATTTTCCTTCCTCGCCTTCAATGGCTCCCTGAATTGTGGAAAAAATTTAGGGAATTCGCTGCCTCCCCTGTCACCGTACTTTTAATATTACTCACCTGTAGGGGGTCCGCGTACCCCCCATTGGTGAGAGTTGTATTAGGCGTATAGGGTCCGGGTCCTCGGAGCTCCTCATCGTGACATGTGTCATCTGTAATTATTCTCTCCCTCGTTCTCTACCTTGATAAATTAAAAACAAAGATTAGGGATCTGTCCTCAAATCCTCATTATCATTAATCATTACTTCCATCCAGCCCTCGTCCTCTTCTTAATGCATAAACCCTTCCTAATGAACTCCCACTTACATTGAACCCCATTTCTCAGAAACCTCTCAGGCCGAGACAAGGAGAAACGCAAATACACTCTTAATCATGATTAACTGTTTTCTCACCACTTTTGGAAAATGCTTACCCACATGGTGGAATTTAATAAATTCTCAAATGGACGTTAAGAGAGTTGAATTTATTATTTATCATCAGTTGTTTTAAAAAATTGAGAGATTTTTGGCCATTCAGTCAGTTTAGCAGATAAATACTAGAGTTTATAGGGATATGTAAACGAAGGAAGTTCTTAGCTCAAGAGAGGAAATAAGGAATTAATATTAAATGAGTTATTTGCTCAGATCAAATGGAGAATGGTGCGGAAAAAGTGCCTTAGCAAATAGCCAACAATTCACAATTGACGGATGAACGCCTTTGGTCCCTATTGGTAAAGAAGGGGAAAACCCGAACAGCTCGACTATTATTCTCCGCAGACCGTTTACATTAGATGTATCCGGGCATTTTGTCTTTTCATATTCTTTATTTTGGGGGGTTTCCACTCCGTTATTCGTTTAACTATTCGTTTACTCAACTCGCCTTCACCTTTGGCTATGTGTTCACTGCTCCTACTGTCAGCGTCAAATGAAATGAGCTTCTACATTTTCTTCATCAGCTATTTTATATCTGAACATAACTAACAATTCTTAAGTATTAACAATTTCTATGTATTAAATTACATTGTGTTTAAAATGTTTAATGGAATCTTAAAATGCTAAGTATAAATTATTTTTAAATTATGAGGGAATTTTAAGTGGCCAATTTTTATGCTTTGGAAGTGAGCAAGATTGACGATATGGATCCTGTGGTTTAATTTTTTCTTCAATGGTGGGTAGAAGGAGTTTTTCGAGGGTTTGGTTGTGTAATTGCCTGAAAATTCTTGAATTATGGATGTGTCGTCGTATCTTGCTCAAACTCGAGATTTCTACTTCCAAGAATTCAATTTTCAACTCTCGTCCTCGTCTCTCCCTTCCAGCGTAATGTAAGGGGACGAGGGCGAGGGTTCCGTATTTATTTTTGCGAGATATTCCCATTCGGCTCACTATGTCCGGCTTCTATTCGTTTTCTCCCATTAAAATCTCAGTCCTGCTTCGAGTGAGAAATGCGGATTCTTTAATAACTTCTCATATGTACTGTATACATATTACGTACGTTCCATATAGCACATGCATTATTTTATATAAATACATACTTACTTTTATACCTACAATTGCGGTAGATGAGGACTTTTTATATCTAGTAACATTGGAATCGAGGTTGGGTCTTATATACTCGTACAATATTTATATATTATAGTCGATGGCATAGGAGAGTCACAGAGGAATTTTCGAATTGGAGGAACAGCGAGGATTGTAAATATCCATGTCTGTCCATGTAATGAATTGGGCCTAAATCTTCCCGAAAAACTCTCCCGGAGGTTTATTGCATGTGGCCAGGAAGAGATTTGGCAAAAAGGGTAATTTTCTCTTTTTCCCAAGACTGCTTGGCTGCACGACCTTTTTTCCATGTCGGTTTTAATGGGATGTCGTCCCCAATGGCCCCTGTGTTATAATGGCATAGGACCGAAGTCCTTCATCCGCCCTTCCTCCTTTATAGGGTTGGAAAATTGTAGGGTCCACTACCGTGATTCCCTTTGCATTCTCCTCGTGAAATATTTATTTTTTGGGACACATTTTCTACCTGGAGCAAGGGACGGCCGCTTTGGCCTTCGCCATCCATCTTTCATTCCTCGGGAGCTGGGGAGTCCGACGGTGGTTGAGCTAGTTAGGGAGGTATAGTCATCCAACAGCACATTACTACTAGGGAGAGAGGAGTCGAGAGAGAGCTGGAAGGCGAACACAACTACAGAAGGGGGACCCGACCATCATTAATCGTGAAAAGTGTCATACCTTTCACACCTGGACCGGAAAAACTTTTTTAGCCTCCTCGCTTTCGTCGGCGAGTGTGGATGGTAGTTGTTGAGCCGTTGGGCCGAGGCGGCTGAGACACTTTGGTTTGAGCCACCTGAGAGGCGGAGTTTCCATCTCCCCCAACTCTCGAGGTGACAATCAGAGAGACGTCCATTCTGCCATGAGACCAAGCCACTTTTCATCTCAAAATCCCTCTACTTCCATTTCGAAAGAGTTATTGACAGGTCGGCGTAAGTGGAAGAGTCGACCAAATGCGCTACGGACGTCAAACTAATGTAGCCTACCAAACTACTCACGGCCCATAGTAATCAGATATGATATTTAACTTGTAGGGAACATTACAAGTGCGAATATATCAAAATATGGATATGGTCTTATGATACATAATACAATGATAAGTATTTAAGTAATGTACTGTATGGATACTCAAAGTATTCATTTCACTTATTGTCGTACGTCCTTATTTCTGTACATGACAGGGAAGCGTTTTCATTTTAAAGGGTCAACCCTCGTCGACCATCGTTCAAAAATGGAGATACATATCCGAAATCAGATAAGAAGAGTAGATTAAAGGGAAATAATTCTTTCTAAGCGCGTTACCTATCCGACGCCCCATCTTAATCCCTAATAATTTAACTTTTACTTTCTTTTCAAACCCATCATTGTCACTCTTCCCATAATGCACAGTTCATTTCACGAACCAATTAAGACTACAATTACAGCCGTTTATTCTATTATGGTATCTACATGATATTGGAGAATGGTTAATTTGAACAAGATCAGAAATAAAAGTTCATCAATAATCCTTAAATCGATTGAATATCAAAATGGCTCAACGCTGTCAAACCTACCCAGTTCCAATTTTTTATACAAAAAACATCAGTTCATATAAGGATGAACTTTTTAAAAAACCATTAGTCAATTGTTAGTATAGGAATTGAATTTCTTTATATTCCCGTACAATGATAAATTATACGAGTCCACACAACCATAAATACATTATTACCCTCCCACCATTTTTTATATTTATGACTCAGGTACTGCGATGGTCCATTACCTAACACGTCAAGATGTGTGTATAAATGATGCAAGAAAATAAGTCTAAGCCATATCCCTATCAGATCTATATGATATTGTAAAAAGGGGGTTTGGGCTCTATCTTGTCTCGTGTATTCATGCTAATGGTAAATCTCTGTTCTGAGGAAGCAGTAAATTTGTGAGTGAAGAAGTGTTATTTTTAGCAGTGATGTGGGATTGAAATCATCGTATGATGGTCGTAACTTTTTAAGGTTTAAGGGCCGGCCACCCCGAAAATGAAGGGCCTATGTAAGATTTGTGTAATACTGGTAATGTCCCGTTTCTTGAAGGATTCCTTTACGAGGGCGAAGGGCCGTTCATTCATAAATGAGCGTGTAAGGTGAGATTTCTGAATGAGGAGAAGCGGCACAAAAGCCTTCTGCATTTTGTCCCAAAACTGAATCTTCCTGGCCGGTAGGGCGGGGATGAAGCGGAAGGAGTCGACCCTTTGTATCATGTCTTGGATAGGATTTTGTATGATGTGATGGGGACACGAGAAGTCCCGCTGACTCTACCTGAAGGATTCCTTCAAGGAGCTCCAATTCCTCTTCCTTCAAACTCGCCCTCTGCATTTGTCTCTCCGGCCGAGGTTGTCGTGGTCTTTGGTGGAGCAGCCCACCTTTCTTTCTTCCTTGTCACTCATTCATTCTTCCGTGGTGTCGAATTGAATTCCCCTTTTCTCCCTCTTCCATTCATTCCAAGGCTCCGCCGAGGAGGTTCGGGCTCAATACAGGCTATAAACTATAACCACTCGCACATTCCCTCATTCATTCTTAAAATTGACTCGAAAATAAAGTGTATCCATCTTTTTGTTGACTCGACACAAGGGAAACCAGTTTCCCTTTTATTACGCTCACCTTTCTATTATTCTCTCCGCCCAGACCTCACTCTTACGCAACCACGTCAGATTGTATGAAAACGTCTCAAAGAGATTTGAATCCACGTTGATTTCTTTATTTTCTCCGTTCATCTTTCACTCGGTCTTTATTGTCCAATATAATTTAATTATTATGGCTTTATCATCATCACAATGATAAGCTGTTCGTTTGTTTACAAAAATGGAAAGTGCATTTGAATGCTCAAGTGGAGTATTATGTTTGTTATGAGAATCATAATAATGGAATTGTATGGACGTAAAGTGTAGTAGGTCAGCCAAGGCTTGGAAATCCTCTATGATTCATGACCATATTATTTACCATGTTATACAATGTGTTCATGACATTCGCAAATCCTTTTATAAACCCTTTCCCATTCATTTTATTTTTCTTTGAACTCAATTATATGGCTAATGTGCATATTACTCCGCCACTTTTTAGAGCACAATTGGGAGATGGTGGCAAAGAGGATTTGATTTTTCTCCTTAAAAATTCCTCATTAATGACATTTAACGAGGACATGTGGAATATTCTATTGAGGAATGACTCCTTATTACATTGGATTTGCTGAGGGGAAATTGAACTTTTCCTCACAATGGGCTGAGGAGAAAGGGGATAGAAACATAAATGTTCAATTAATTTGGAATTTCTCGGAAAGGAGTAATTCTGGTTGGATTGGTTGATGAAAAGGGGATTTCTTTGAGAAGCCGCCTCATAAGATCCCGTCAAGATGATGATGGTCCATTTTGAAGGGAGAGGCTTAAGTCCTCGAGATACGACAAGATAGATTTCGGTTGGATCTCTCTCTCTCTCTCTTTCCTTGTCATCGGTTTCGGATTAGGTGCTTGTTTTGAAGGTAGAGATTTGGAAGATGGGAGGACGGAAAGGGAGGGTCCATGAGAAGTGTATATAAGTATACAAAGCTCATATTCAATATAACTACTAAGGTATTCTCTTCAGCATTCTTCATATAGAACGTAGTTATATTGGTATATGTTAGGTATTATGTGTATGGACTGTATATGGTCTCCTTATTACTCGAGAGAGTCGGAAGAGATTGCAGAAATCCCCCCAGTTGAAAATCTGTGAAAATAAAAGCCAGCGCTCGCAGGATGGAACACGGCGGAATACGCGAGGAGGCTGAACATGTGAAAAGTTTCAGACGAGTGAACCGAGTGAGCGAGACTCGAATCTCAAAGTGAAATCTGAGAGTCCCTGCCTTCCTTCCCACTTTTATAGCTTCTAATCTTCTAGTACTTTCAATTCCTCAAACCTGGATGGGGGACGAAGGAGCGTAATATTATTATTATATAGTCGCTCTCGACGAACCCTTCCTTTTCCCAGTCCTATACAACACCATGTACTTTACTACGAATTATTAATTAATATTCTAAGTTGGGATTCATTGTAATAATTCCTTGCGTAATTTGTTGCATAAAATTCTCAAATATTTCATAAGAAATTCCTATTAAAATAGACACGGCAATTTAAGCAGCTTACGACCCAAACTTTCAATTGATTTTCTGTAAACTTCTTCCAACTCTCAACAAATATTTTTATGTACCAAAGTTAGAAGGAAAAGGGTCCATGAGCTTCATCAATTAGAAAGAAGTTGTGGAATTTCGCTTTATTCTTTTTATGACCTTTAACCAACTCCTCGTGTGTGTATCTACAAAGGGCTTAAATATTTATATCCCTAGCTCAATGGTTAATAATGTGTTATTGTGTTAACTTATTCTTTCTTAAACCCTTTGCGCCTTCATTGAAGTATTTTATAATAATTATTTCCGTTCCCCTACTGTTTACCTAATCTGACTGTTAGTTTCTGGGCTTCATTTTGCAGAGCCCCCAATGAAACGAATTAGATTTGAAAGGGGAAGGGATTGCGATAATTTTTAACGACAGTGTCAATCGAGGTACTTGAGGCATAATTTAATGAAATGTAATCCCACGGGGCCCTCAATGAAAATCTGCCCTTTTGTTCATTCGTGTGGGGAGCTTGGATGATCAATCCTTTCTGACAACACTTTTACTATTTTACCTCTACACATAATATATTTGATGCATCTCTTCGGCCCAATTTCTCTGCTCAATACGCCCGGGCCCAACCTCTACCTCAACAATGGCAATGAGATAAAAATATTGGACTATATATCACCTTCACCATTGTGTTTGTGGCATATACAAACAAACGGTGTTTGAATAGCTGCCGATTAGATATGTCCATGATGCGATGGAACAGATAAATTCCAAGAAATATTCACAATATTGTACTACGATATTAACTAAATTTACATTCGCTTAAATTATAAACACTATGAATTATGTAAACTGTTGATAATTTAACATTAAACTATTTAATAACTGACGTTTCTATTAAGTATTTGTTATATTTTGTACTTCGGTAGTCGGCCAATGCCAATATGGATATTTATGACATTAAAAGAGTTTTAGCGGTCATACCTCATTTCATTAATAAAAACCAAGCGAATTTACAATTACAATTTACTTTGTGAAATGCCTATGTGAGAAAAACTAAATAATTATCTTCGGCCTTGTATGTAGCACATAAATTCATTCCTTTGGTTAATGAGGTTTTGATAATAGAAAGGGAAGTGATTAAATGAGATTATATAATTTAAGGGGAACGTCTATTAGAGAGAATCCTATTAAATCAATTTGTTTTCTTCGGCCTTCCCGCCTTCGATAAGGGTTAGGAGAGCCGAAGGAGTTAGTGGAGGTTCTTTAGAGAAAATAAAAGGAGAGGACGGAAATGAGAAAATGGGTTGGAAGGAGCACACAAGGGTTTTGCATTATAAGAGGAAGTCGTTGGACGTTTTTGGGGAGTTCTAGTTTAGTAATTTTCCGGGTCGATTTCTTTTCCTTCGGAGGGATCCCTCCATTTGAGGTATTAAAAGGGGTTCCCATCATCATCAAACGAAAGGCTCTTTCGAGAGAGAGATCTCTCCACTAATGAAAAGTAAAATGGAATCGATATTTTCGGAACGAACGTGGTGGTGGTATTTTCACAGCTGTATTTGTGTGGTCGTGGCACCTTGAAGCTGGTTACAGTTCCACAAACAGATGCCTTTCATGGTTATGGGAAAATGAATTTGGGCTCCTCATTGTCATTTATTTGATGTTTCACCTCACCCTGACGCGACCCTTTACGAATCTCCCTATTCATGAGTCACTGATCTCCCGATTTTTTCATCTCCCGCCCTTTTTGACAGGTACTTTTATTCATCCGTGTTGATTCCATTCCCCACAAATTGAATTCAAACACTTCTGGTATGAGAACAAATTTTTATTGTATCATCACACTCAATTCATTCAATATTGAATGGACAAATCAAACCTTTTGATACATTCTCAAAAGGTTAAATGGAGCTGTAAATGATGAGTAAATATAATAAAAGAAGATATTAAATGCTTATATTGAGGATTGAGAATTGTTGTTAATTAAACGATGAAGTCTTCAGTCATTAGACCTCTTATGAACTTTGCATATTTCTTTGTATGCCACAATGGATGGAAATAAGTGAAGAGTTGTCAAGTACTTATTGTAAGATTGCGTAATGAAAGGGAATGTGGCCTCATTATAATGCCTGTCTTCGCCGCCATTCATTGTTGCAGCATTGTCTTGTCAGTGATTTGCAACTGGATATACAAATTTGAAAGGGACTGAAGGAATGCGAAATTGATCCGATTCCTAACCAACTTAAAGATCTTACTTGTGTGTGTGTGTGTGTGTGTGTGTGTGTGTGTGAGTGTGTGTGTATGGCCCCCAATTAATTAATTCTCAATCAACTTCTTCTCTTTTTTCCTATTGAGTTGAGGGGGCATGCACGTCGAAAGTGAGATATATCTTTCATTGTGAGATCACCTCCACTTAATTATACTCGGATCTCTCGAGACACACCACAAGTCATTTTTCATCCTTAGCTAGCTGATAACTTTCAATCCCTTTAGATCAGGATCTGGCAATGGGATTTACGTACTTTGATTCTCCACTCACACCTTTTCGCTCCGCATTCTCGATTTCTAAGGTATTTTTCAACGCACGTATTTCCCATTACGATCAACATTATCTCCAAACTTAATTTGTGTCCGATGAACCGTCACTTTTCCAACCCGCGAACATCTTCATACCTTACGAGTACCTTGATGACTTAATTTCTCTATCCTCTTCCAGTCACGTCAGTTACTTCAGCAATCTCGATTAGGACATCTGCATCCTAAAGCCTCATGTTTCCCTTTTCTTATCTGGGAATTTCATTTTCTGTCATATTCCTATTTATAATTGAAACATTAAGTAATCTTATTAAAACTCAAATCTTGAGCATCGATGAAATCTTAAATCTACAGACTAAATGAAAGGTGTGTTTTAGTAGATAATAGAAAAAAGTAATAGCGGGGCTTTAATGAAGGATGAGACGTAGGGAATAAATCAGCGGAAATGAGGAGAAAGAAGAATGATGGATGTGATGGATTCGACCCAGGGTTTCGGAGGGATGATGGTAGGCCTGTCGGTGCGAGCATGAAGACTCCGTGGGAGAGGAAGGTGAAGGTAATCCCTCTCTTAGGACCCTTCTTATCACCTTCGACGAAGGAGAACCTCATTCTCATTATGATGATGTGGAGGCCCTCGCTGGGAAAACTCGTTTGAGCCCTGTGATACAAGCGGTGATAGGACCCTTATCATTTCACCATCGTGGGCCATCTTCAACTAAAGCTCATGTCTTAATATTCTTCTTACTCCTCCACTACTCCTCGGTGCTTTCCCTTCCTTCACCCAACAACTGGTTGGAGGAACAAAGGGCACCTTCCTCCTTCCATTTCAAACGGGCCCTTCCCGCAAAATTAGCTCGAATTTCATGTTATTATGGATTGAAAAGGTCCGGTGGATCCGACCCATATCATTATCGCTTTATAGGATCTAAAATGTTCAGCATCCGATTCCAAGATTCTCAATTTTCACTTTTGAAGAATAAACAGGAGATTGAATAATAGAGAGACGCTTCAACTCTCGTAACCCAAAAAGATGGTCCTTTGAATTGAGAGATGCCTTCGGCGGATAATAATTGCCCATTATTGAGTGTAACTGTAGAGTTTCCCTTTGTTGGGCTTCTTCATGGGTAAATGTCATAAAATACATCTCATTATCAAGGCAATCTGGGCATAATGGTTCTTTAACAAGCTTCCCATGCTCCCTTTCACAATCACCTCTCTACATCAAATAACAAATTTTGAGGTTTACCTCTAACTAATTCATCGATAAGCTCATTACTTTTAAGCACATTATAATTGGATGGCAATTTCAGTTAATTATAATACCATAATTAAGGTTTTAATGCGTCCCTTTTTTATTGATAAATTTATAATCATGCGGTCGTTTGCCTGTGATTGTATTTCATATTTATACTATTTATTTTCCAGCCTTCAAAATGTTAAGCTTTTAAGTGGATTCAAAACGATAAGTAATATACCTAAATATTTTATGTGCCTATTTATCAGCACGATTTGTATGCGTTTTTAAATACCACCTTTTTTATTTTCAGTAATTTTGTCGGTAATTCAGTAATTCAGTTATTTTGGAATATATTATACTTTTAAAATTTAACAAATTATTAAATACAGGACGTTTTTTTACCATTAAGTAGTTTTGTATCGCAATAACCTAAACAATACAAATACCATACATAGGTACTGATATGTACTTATTACGATCTTTATCGATTGCTATTTACCAAAATTGTTATTTGACAGAAAAGGAATGGACAGGAGTGTTATTAGAGTCATGCTGTGTGGTGAAGGATTGGCATCATTGGGGAGACTTTGATAGCTCCCAGTTGCAATGGTTTGAAAAAGAGTTGTGTTTAAGGGAGTGTGTATGTATGTGCGTATGTGTGAGGGAGGAAGGTCCATTGTGTGAGTCGAAGATATAAGGAAGTGACACTGGAGATGTCATTTACGAGATGCGGTAGCTCGCGGCGGCCCTCCCTTTACAAAGGTAGCAAAAGTGAGTGGCTATTCATCTCATCATGTTGATATTTATGGCTTGGAAAAGTGTAGTATTAATTAGAATTGCCTAAGGTCTTTCATTTTCAAAAGCAGTTTCCCATATACCCGGCCAATGGTGATTTGTAGTTATTCTTTCTTTGTATGGGTGATACATATGATGATATGGGAGACTTTATAAGCTACAGCAACAGATATATATATATATATTTGTGTGTATGTTGCTTACATGTATGGAGTTACTCCAATTTCCCATTCAGTCCTCATCAACTTCAGTTTTTGGTAGGCCGCAATTAGTCATTTCTCTCGTTTATTTGGAAATCTGACTGTTGGGTGAGTTGATGGGATAATGGGGAGTCGATAAGTAGCCTGGAGGAACGATACTCCTCATCATCAGATCTGATTCAGTGGAGATGACAACGGCTAATGCTAATCTTTCCCATCGCCGTCGTTCTCCCATGTAATTGCCCCGTGTCTCCCCGCTTTTATTCCTAATTTCCATTCTCCCTCATTTCCGAGTTCAGCTCATGTACAAACCTCTTTTTGGAATTAAACCCCTTTCATTAAATCATTTAACAATGCATATGAATTGGGATTTTTATAGTAACTTACTTGAATTAAGGTACTAAAATCCATTTTTGTATTTTGTATACTGATATAATATTTAATCTAACAGATCTAATGATATACGTAACAAATAACAAACTTTAATTTGAGTTTCAGAGTTTTATTCGAATGATGCTATTATACTAGGTACTAATTTGAACGTAAATTGAATTGAATAAAATCGTGTGAACTTATTAGTTTTTAAGTACACGTATAGTTCATGAACTTTTAAAAAAGTAAACTTTATGAGTTAATGTAAAAAAGTTATGCAAATACTTTTAGTTTTGAATTCTTAGACAAAAGTTTAACAAGTGAAATTTATTTTTTAAGGTGAGCCACACGATGCCAAGACGGAAGAAAAAGTTTTGTAGCACAAAAGTTCTTTGTGCCGCTGTCTTCACTTATGGAATTCTCAGTGGGAAAAGGTACGTACTACATGTATAATTTTATATTCTATCTGCCGCTGAGCAACTCCACATTTCTTAAATAGAGAAAGGTGTAATTTGTACCTGAGGGACTCACTCGATACATTGGGAGTCATTGAGTTCTTTCACCCATTGTGTTTGCCCCTTTATATTCAAAATTCAAAAAGTTTCTTTTTCTCTTCTTCATTCTTCAATTGAGAGGGAATCCGGATAAATGCAAAATGTAGTGTGATAGATTGGTTCCATTTTCAAAGCTGAGAGAGTCAAAGGAAAAGAAGCCCTTCACGCCTTCACAAAAGGACCTGTGCCTCGTTCAATTGACGACTCTTTTCAATTATTAAGTATTCGTTTACAATCCGCCCTTACAGACACTTTTCACCTCAGCACGTTCGGGTTCGGGGGGGGGGGGGGGTTTAAACGCCAAAGTTCCATTACTTCTTTACTTACTACATACATAATGAAATAAAATGTTCATGTGTGATGTGAACAGGACGAGTTTTGAAAATGAAATTAGCCCTTTCCTTGTCGTATTCGATCCACCTTTTCAATAAACGCTAATTTCATCGTAGTAGATCCAATGGGTTCCATCTTCCCATCAACACATCTTTAATCAATTGCTTCATGAGTCGTCAATGTGGATAAAAAGGGAATTTGGTCAAATGGTTCAATTTCAATTCGATTGAGCTCTTTCAATTGAAACTTCAATGTAGCTCACTTTCATTCGCTTCTTCCCTCATTTGGCCAAATTGAAAGTTCAAATGGAAGGTTCAAATTGAAGTTGAAAAATTGTAAAAGAAATTGTAAAAGTAAATATCAGGTAATTGGGAGGATTCGAGATTTTAGAAAGATGTTCAAGGAAAGGGCGTTTTTAATTCTACTACAGATTTTAAAGGAGTAAAAGGAAATATCTATTGAGGAGTTATTGAGTCCCAGAACGCCCAAAAGATTATTAATTTTCCTCATTTTTAAAGAAATTGGGTCTGATACAGCATTTTGAAAAAGAAGGTTGAATGAAATTAGTTTCGAAGGTCTTGAAAACTCCGAAGGCTCCTCAATCTCGTTCATTACCTCTCTCTTTCTCTGTTCCCCGTGAGTGGAGAGTCATTTACGGAAGAAGTTGGTCGTCATTGCATGAGGAGAATGAGAAATGAGAGTTGGTGTGTGGAAGCCTGGGTTGGTTCGGAGAGTCGAGGACGACGGTAGTACAGAGTGAAACGAGAACCTCTCTTCTGTTATGTGTGTTATTACTTGATATCCGTCGTCGTCCATGGGAGTATTAGGAGCCACTGGGAAGAGATTCGTTCTACTTTGATGCATTTCGCCGAGTCATTCTATGGTTTTGTGAGCCTACTTCCAGTTGGAATCAAAGTAAATGAAAAAATGGTACGAGCAACTGAGCGAACGCTCTGACGAGATTCTGATACTCTCGAAAGGTTGGGAATCTAAAATACGAAATGCACCATGCTGAGCAAAGTAGCAAGCCGCTGTCAAGCCACTGATTGGCAGCTTCAGCAATTACGACTCAGCAGAAACCGTAAGACGACCCTGCTTGTACCATCATGGATGGATGAAACTCCAACGCCCAAAACACCTTTCTTATATGCATTACTTATTTATAAATACTAGCTTCTATCCCATGAATTGAACTATAAGTTTCAACTCTGTAAGTATTAATGGGACTGGGTGGAAATGAGGGAAATACATTTGTACTTATTTTATTTTTAAAACCAAATCCACATTGCGGATTACAAGAATGCCTTCACCTTCAGTAAACCCGCCGTCATCGTTCGCTTTTGCTCTTGTCCGATGTCACACAAGGGAAGTCTCGGGCTGTCAAATTCCTTGAGCGACTTGATTGAAAGGACGGTCGGGCGGAGTAGAATATTAATTTAAATCAGGTGAAGTGAATATAATAAGGATGTGATGGTGGTAGGAGGTAAATGGAAAGATGGCTGATGGGAACGGAGCTGATGAGAGAGAAGGAGCAAAGGGTTCCTCACGGCAGGAAGGCGCTCCACGACCCACCTCTGGTTCATTTCCAAACATTTGAATGGGATTCTCTCACTCCTTCTCCTCATCACGCGGACCCTCACCTTCACAAACTCATGTACTCACTAATAAGCTCTGATCTAAGCTGTCAATTTTCACAGTGCAAGTGCTACCTGTTTTGTTTTTCACGTTAGGAAAGGGTTCCTTTGAGTTCCACCTGCGGGTGACTTCCACTCCTGTCCATCCATCTCATCGGACCGACATCAAGATCTGAGAGATGAGATGAGGCTGTCTTGATAAACATTCCCACTTCCAATCCACTTCTCCGCTTCATTAAACTCATTAAATGTCAGAGGGCATCAATACATAAATGCCGCATACAAATAAGGCTTTGCTTCTTCACATCCAAAGAGGAATCTTCCTACTTTGTTCAGTAACTTCAGTAGCAATGGTTAGTTTTAGTAGGTTAGTTGGATGTCTTCCATATTTGTCCAAATGGGATGAAAGAATTCACATTATTTTCATCATCAACAAGGCCCCAGAACATTTTCATTTCCTTCTCTTCCATATTTGTAAGAATGGGAAGATTCGTGAAAAGAGGGAGATTTTATCAGAGTTGTCTTCTTACATTTCACATTGGTAAATGAAGAGTGGACAGAATGGTGGGGAGAGATCCACATTTTCGGTGAAGTGATAGGTGGGCTGTGAAAGGGGAAGAGTTGGTCATTATCGCAACGGTTGATATCATTATGATGATGAGTGATGCGTTAGTTGGAAAGGCGAGACTGCGGCTTCCTCTCTCCTATCTCACATTATGCTCCACCTTGGACCATCCTACATTTGAATTTTATTTATAGAGAAATATTGTGCTCCGTGTATTTTAGCGTCGAAAGATGAATTATTCACGGTCTCATCATCTCGGGCCCTCTCAGCCTCATGTTGTTAGCGTTATTATTTATTGCTTGAGTAAAAAACACATACATGGCGGAGATGCGAGATAGCTTAGGGAATCTTCACAACTTAAAACATCATCTGCTTTCTTGAGGGCACGGGAAAAAAGTTGAGAGGAGAAGGGAAAAAATCCTCCGACCGACTACAAAACAACTACCGACGACGAAGTGATGCGTATAACTCTGCTCTTCAATATTCTTCAAGTGTATGCTTATGAATCTCTTTCCACTCACCTCGTGTGCACTGAAAAAACTATCTATAGTACTCGAAGGAAGAGAAATGATGTAGTGGTATATGAAACTTGCATATGGTCATAAATCGCTGAGAACGGTCGGTAAACAGAGAATGGGAGATTTATACCCAAATTACAACGTTGTTCAAAGGTAATGCTCATATGACTTTGCACCTTTCTCTTTACTCGGTGATCATGTTACTAAACAGTAGCATTACTTTTCTTTAACGATGGCTATTTGAAACAATATGAACTGTGAGGGCCATTACTCCTCAACTCGTTCCTCGTTTTTGTATAAGACAGTGAAATAATTTAAGAAAATTTTAGAGTCTGGCTATTAATACACAGTCGTATAATTTTTAATTTGATTATTAAGAAATGTCATATTTTATCAATTTTAATAGAGTTCCATGAATATATTGCCAAGAATTTTATAATATGTTAAAGAAACTTATAATAATATTTATCTTTTTTATAAGCGTGGTTATTTCATTCAGAATTGAGAGGCTTATAATTTTCAAACATTAAGTAATGTTTGGAATTAGAATTTAAGATGAATAAAGGTTATTTGTGTAATATTTATAAAAAAGAATGAACCCCCTCGAAGGGATTTCGCGTGATCTGTGTTAGGTAAGATGTTCGTAAGTTGCCTTTATTTGAAGAGCGCTTGGGTGAATGGTTGGATGGGTTTTGGGAGAGGCGGAGTGTCCCATCCAGGTGCTCTTTGCTTCATCCGAATTTCGACACAAAAAGAATTCGCCCTCGGAAAAAATCCCCTTTAGAGAAAAGCGTCGGAGACGACGGTGGTTTAAGTAGTGGAGGGTTCGTAAGGAGATCCCTGCATTGTGCAAGCTCTTCTTTGATTTGATCTATATTTGAGGTTCGGCAAGGGGTGAGAGGAAAAGAGTGCCCATATGCAACGCCTTACTTCCACTCCTTTTCAAATAGGAATCGCCAAGTTGAATAGAATTTAACTACGCTCCTCATTCTTCTCCTTTTTCTCTTTACAAGTTCCTTCGGTGTAACATGATGCAACTGGAAGCACAATCCACTTCTACTAATTTCATATGCAATCTCTTCATTGATCTCTCCGCAATTAGAAGGGCAATTAACGAGAGTGGAAACTCCTTTTATTTCACCTTATTCCACATGAATCAAACTTGGTCATATTTTAAAATGTTCATTATTACCAAAAATTATTCCTACATACTAGAGAATTTTTAGTAGAACGCATGAAAAACCTACGTACAAATCCATTTAAGATTAGTTGTTTTTATTTTAATATTAATTGCGATCAGTTAGCTAACTAGATTAAATCTAGATTTAATAAGGTTTTGAGAACCTTCGTTAATTTATATATATATTTATTCATTTTGAATTGAAATTCCACGTGATATTGAGATAAACAAACTTCCTTTTATGCCTCTTTATGTAAATGGGAGAGAAAGTAAACAAATGAAGGCCTTTATAATAAATTTGAGGTGTATGGTTTGAAAGATGCGAGGTTTGGATTACAATGGACATTTGCGCCAGACCGTCAGAGATATTTTGGTGAGTTCTGAGAAAACTGGATGTTTTTTGCTCGAGGGACATTTTTTCTCCTTTA
This sequence comes from Neelides folsomi, assembly GCA_034687125.1. Taxonomy (NCBI): domain Eukaryota; kingdom Metazoa; phylum Arthropoda; class Collembola; order Neelipleona; family Neelidae; genus Neelides; species Neelides folsomi. Next base: position 88,323 of record JAQGBZ010000189.1, on the reverse strand, counting down.
AGAAGTCTCTCATAAGCTTCAGCACACCTGGATTACGATCTTTATTATTTCAAGGAAAGAGTTTGGATTCGGAGTCCAAAGCCCAGGCGATCTCCCACATATTCCCTCCGTGTTTGAGCTCGTCTTGACGAGATTTGCCTTGCTCTCAATACGAAGCTGGAGGCTTCCATCAGGTGAATCAATCATGTATGAGATTTGGATTAGTTCTCCTTCCTATTTTTTCTTTCCTCGAGTACACACATCATGTACACACGCATACGTAGATACACACATTCATGTGATCTCAACCCTTTCCAAGGAGAAAGGAAGCTGAAGAGGTCTAAAAGAACCACATGTACTTTTAATCTCCCCTTCTCCTTTAACTTTAACTTTAATTTCAAAAGGGGGAATTTATATCCTCTGTGTGGACGTAAGACTCTCCTGAGCCGAAACTCAAACTCCTCGAGGACCTCTCCTTGGTCGTCTCCATATGTAATAATGAAGTTTGAAGCTTCCGTCGAGAGAAAAAAAAGTTTGTAGGATGCCTGTAGGAGACTCACGATATAAATTAGTTGGGTTATCTAACATATCAAACCATGTATAAAAATAAAAAGGGCTCACGGTGAAATTCCCCAGCTCTTTCTAATAATCCAAAGAGGATATTACAATCATCACCTTCGCAGGACTCCGCGTTGAAAATTTCAACGTTCTCACTTACCAATATACTAATAGTTACAAGATTCTTTAACTCAGAAAGAATGATGAATATATCTTTTAGTTATAAGAGTAATAGTGAGGAAAAAGCTATGTTGGTATTCATTTTACATATTTGGACCAACTTGGGCATTCCAATCTTTAGGTTCTTTAGGTATGCTCTTCTCACAACGAACCATGATATATGCGTATTAATAGAAAAAAATGAGATTCATGAAATCTGTCCATGAAGATGATGGACATTCCTCAACTCATGGGTTCTCTTGGAGGGGAAATGAGGCGAGAAATGATTTGAAGAAGAGCGGAGGAATATGGATGGGGAAATTAGCATTAGACACAATTGGCTCTCGAAGGTACATCTTGAACTTGAGACTCGAGAATTCCTCAGGAGTTGAAGGAGGAACAGGAATTTGGCTAATTTGAGAACAAAGGTGAAGGAGTCGATTAAAATGCTTGCCAAGGGATGGACAGGCGGGGAGGAGTGCTTTAGTATTTTCATCTCCATTTCCTTTACATAATAATAATCTTCATCATATACATACATAAATACATATCCAAATGCATAATATGTCCAAGCCATAGGCTTTCCACTTCCTCCGTAATGCCATAATAAGCATTTAACCATGTAGTTATTACATCTAGCCTTACTTTACATACACTCTAGACGGACATCATCTGATTGTGAGAGGATATTTGAATGTGTGGTAGTATTTTGGAACGACCATGGATGGTCCTTAATACTTTTAATGCATGTTACATAGGCAGGGACGAGGGCTTAAAAGTTTTGAGAAATTCGCCGAGTCATTTCGCCTCCATTGTATTTCTTTGTATTATTGTGAGTGAGGTGGAGAGGAATAGCAGCAACAGCCCCAGTCTGATATTATATTATTAGAGTTAGGAATAAGAGACATTGTTACTTTACGAAGCTCCGTCAGTTTTGCCATCTCATCCTCGTCCAAATCCAACTCTCAAGTTCGAATGGCAACTCACAGGAGCCTTTTCACTCCGGAGGAGCCAACGTTCATCCAACACATGTCATGCCTTCATCTTCTTGAGCAACCCTTTTCCACCACCACATCCTCAATCAACCTCCTACTCACATCCCGATAATTTCTCCCTTCCCGGATTCCTCCCTTTCCCATTTTACACGAGGTCAATTATTTGATTAACGGGCCTCCGCTTCAAATTATTTGTCGTCGTGGGATGAAATCAAACTTTTTCGTTCCTCAATTTAATTCTCCATTTGACGAGAATTCGGAATTGTAACAGGAAATTCCGAACCATTATGCTTTCCATGTTTTTTGAGAGCTATTAACTTTGACATTTTGAAAAGTAACTAAAAAATTTAAGGGTAAAGTTATTTGGTGATAAATGGGGTGAGGGAAAATGTATGATCAAATTACACATTTGGACGTAAAGTGGAGTTTAAGTAATGAAGGTAGTTGTTAAGAAAGGACGAGAGTCGCCGTAATTTCGAGTAACAAATGTCGGTGATTGTGCGTCTCTTTACGAAGGATGACAGGAAAAATATGGTTATAGTGGACATCATCTAAATACCACCTCAATAGGATGGCACTATATGAGAGAAAAAAATACCTTCAATAGTCCCAACACAAAGGGAGGAGCAAACATATAATTTGGAATCTCGTTTCGCTACCATTTTTCGCACTCATTCTGTAGAGGGAAGTCTTGGGCTTTTGTTCGTGGGTATGTGAAGGCGATTGAAGAGGAGAAATTTCTTTCACGCCTCCATCATTAACCCTTTTCCGCCCACAGAAGAACTCCAATGCTATGTATATTTGGTTGAGGACCAGAAGTCCCGGCTCGCCTTCCTGTTCCCATTTCCTCACCTGAAACGGAGAAATTGGACTAAGTTTCCCTACTGTTGTTGATGACGGGGATGAAGTATTTATTCACGGTTCCTCGGTCCTATCTCGGAGTCATTAGCCTGGTGAATGGACCAATGGGAGGAAGAAAAAGAAAATTCCCCTCGAAATGAATAAATTGGGAATTGGGTGAATGGGCTTTTGCAGGTTCTTGTCGCTCTTCGCTCTCTCAGGTGTCAATGTTGGTGATGTGTCGTTGCACATCAAAAAAGTACGATAAGTTTCGTTCCACTTGCCTCTCCTGACAATTCCAGGTCCCATTTATTGCTTTGTTGACCCAGCTCTTCAGATAAGACTCTACTCAAATATTTGGACTCATTTGAAGTGGAGTTCTCGGCCCTGCACAACAGACCGTGAGAATGAGAGACAATAAAAGTTCTCTATTTCAAGAGCAGTTTCCCATTTTTACTATTTAAATACCCGCTTTTATGTTGGGCCCAGCTTAAATTGATACAACGACATGATGTTTGCAACCTTTTTTGTAAATACGAATTTCGCAACTTAACCAACATTAAGTGAATTTTATTTCAAAATGTTTTATTTGGTTTGGGATTTATTGCATAATATTTTATTCCGCCATAAAATTACTTGAGTGTGTGTTTGCTGAGGGTTGCGAATGAAGGTAGAGGGCTGAAAGCGTGGAAGACGTGTAATTGGTTTTAGGTTTAGTATGGGGAGAGGGAGAAGACTAAAAGCACGTGAGCCAATGGTATTATCGGAGTATTGACTTTTACCCGGAACTTTGGAGCGAAGATAAGAGTAGTAAAAAGATGTAGAAGGTGCAGATTCGGCTTGGGGGAAGATTGGATTTGTGAGATTAGTTCGGATGAGGCATGGGACAAGGGCAAGGCGTGAAAAATGTGAAAATTGCGGTTTTTCGCCATGACGCAACAGCGAGGGAGGAAGGAATGCCGTGGAATTCTTTTAATAATGGAATGTTTGAGGGAAGCGGAGGGGTACACCCAGAGATGCAATCATGGGTTAAAAAACAGACTCCGTACAGAATGGCCCTCTGTCATCATTACAAAGATTATGAATGAATGAGGAATGATTGCTGCTGCTGCCTCGATCCCCCCATAATCATCCTCATATTCCGCCATGGTGTTGAAGGGAAGAAGTGCATGGGGCTCCTCCGCAATATTCCCATATTTGTATTTTGAGCGAGAGGAAACCGTGGCAAAAGGAGAGAATTGAGTTTCACTCACCAGTTGTTCTCTTCGGGAACAACCTCGAGTGTCTCGTCGCGCCTCGCTCGGTCATTGACATCCCACAGTGGCGGCGGAGTCACACGGTGACACGAGGAGAGCTTGTCCCGTTTTCAGACCAAATGTCACCCAGGCCACGGAAGCCCCGCTTGCATTTGCCACTTCCCATCAGACACTCTAACACACATTACGGATGCCCTTAAAGAGACAAGGGCTGTGCGGAGATTCGAAGCGGAGTAATAAACTCAATCTCATTCCTTTGCCGATGGAAGGAAAATCATATAATGTAGAGTAATGTGGATGTGAAACGCGTGACAAATTCTGTATGAGGCTGAGGTGACGAGAAAATCTTTCATCCTTTTGTCTCTCTTCAGCCCATTCTTACTATGACGAGCAAATAAATGGCCAAAGTTTGTCTCCGTCTCTCCTTCTGCCAAATGAGAAGCCGGCTATGAGACCTGGCTATAGGAACACAACACACATCACTCCGACTACCAGACTTTCCACTTTCGACGAGTCAAACCATCGGCTTCAACGACACTTAAATGCGAAATGTCATCTTATGTAGATTTGGGAAAACTAAGTTTGGGAATCAACGCACGCTGGATTGGAACATGCTTGCCCTTTGAATCTCAAAAATTCCCAAATTTCTCCTCAGTGATTTCAAGAGAGAAACAATTGGGCAGATCGCTTATTGTCTCGCTCACCTCATTATCCCTGTATTTGAATCTACAGATTCTCCTGTTATGGTCTACTTCCTAATTTATATATTCCTTTTCTCATTGAGGTGGGATTGTGAGGGCAAGCAGGGAAACCAGCATGGGAGTCTTTGAATAATCTATCTATTAACCATGAGAATCAGCAACCGACCCATTTGAAACACGTGGAATTGAAAGACATTCACATTCTGATTGTTTCACATTTGTCCTATTCCAATTCCACCTTCGTCCCTCTTCATTTAAGCTTATCATGGGCTTGAAACTTTCTTTAATTCATTCAATCACAAGAGTTTACCATATTGTGTGATTTATCGTAAATGCAACATTTTGTGCAGCCGAATGCAATTGTCATTCATTCCATTGTAAGAAAGGAAAGTTTTCATATTGATTGATGATTTATTTCCCAAGTTTACTTTGTGAGACATTGGGCAAAAACTTTTGTGGGTTGAATTGGATGAAAAGAGGAAGTGTGTTATGAAAAGAAAAGATGTCAATAAGTGAAAGTATTTTGTATGAATGGAAGGGTGAAAATTGGTAAAAGTCAAGGCTGGTCAAAGAAAGAAATGACATTGACCTAGGAGATGTTTTCGAATAGAATAGAACTCGGGAGATGCAAGGAAGGTCTATAAAAATACTTATAGGAGTAATAAAAGGGAAAATGAGTGTCAGTTGAGGGTCTTTCCCATTGAGGATTTACACCAATTTCTCTCTCCTTTCTCTCCCATCCATTATGGAATATGCAGAGAGCAAGGGAAGGAAAAATCATATAATTCCTAACTCGACTACAAAAGCCAGCCCTCATTCTGCAGGGAAAGTTTGGGAATCTCGGAAGAAGAGGAGGAACTCGAGAGTTTAATCGTAAGTCTCTTCGAGAAACGAGCGGAGGGGGAAATGAAATCGCGGGTGACGGTGGCGAAGGAAGAGGAAAACTTCGAGTTTTAGAGTTTCGGGAAGAATGCCCGGGCTCACTCCCGCCTTTTACTCGTCTCCCTGGGCAACTCTTGGCCTTTTGTTCAAAATGAGATAGGGAGTCGCTTCCCTTACGAATAAGACACAACCAATGCTATTCTGCTCCTTACTTCTATTTTATATTAGTAGTTATATACACCCTCATATATTTATTTAATAAGGTATTTCTTGTCAATAATACTCTTACCTGATTCTTAAAGGAATGGAAAACCAGGTACACTGTATACTACAATATGCATTCCATTCAAAATGATTCCACATGTGACTAGTTAAAAGATATTGAAAAAAACGGAATGATTATTTGGGGACTTTTATTTTACAATTTACCCCTTTCAATGCGGTTGTGTATTTTGTTTTGTCGTTTCTCTTTATGTATTTCGTCGTCGTTGGCTGAGGGGAGTTTTAATTGAAAAGACCTTTTAACAACTTAATGTTAATAACGTATTTTATTTAAAAGCCTCGCACAATATTATTCCTTCTTTACATGTTTATTCTCTGCTGATAATGAACAAGTGTAATAAGTAAAGTTTATATGTGGACTGTAGTCTACGTATGTTTTTATATTTGAGAGCGGAAACGCAGACTCGAATAAATTCAAATTGAAGTGGTTTTAAGTTTTTTCCTTATTGAGGTTGAGTGGGTGAGGGAGATTGAAGGAGAGATTTTAAAATGTGTTCCCGGGGTCCCTCTCAGCTTCTCTCATTCGGAGTCAGATTGAAAAGTTGTTGTGTTGAAGGGGTCCGATGGATTTAAAGCCATTTAAATGAAATGTGGCCTCTGTTGTGTAATGGAGGGCTTTGGAGTGAGACGGCCGGGCCGAGGAGACGGTCGTTGCTGAGCTGCGAGGATCCCTCGTTGCATATAATGATAATGATTTTCAAGTGGGTCCCCATCATGACATAACGAATCATAATGAGTGGGGTTGGACATTTCTACCGAAATGATAAGCCCTTCATACAGATGATGATGATGATATAGTGTGTGTATACACACTGTGGTTTCCCTACACTCAATCCGAATTCGGTTCGGTTGAGATTTTAAAAGGGGAGTTTCCTCCCTCTTCTCCCTCTCTTCCACTTCAATCTCATGTATTCATCCGGTTTTTATTCCAACCTCCGCGTTTGTATTTTAACTCTCTGGAAGTCTGAAGCCTCTTAATTGCAGAAGGAAAAATTTGGGTGTAGCGAAAGATATAATTTATTTAGAAACTTCTGCTCGCGATGGTTCTCTCCTTTTCAATTCCCCAAAGAAGGCGAAAGGGAAGAACAATGGGAGGAACCCCACATTCAAAATATCATAATAATCCTAAAATGACCGGCCGCATGCAGGAAGGGACTGGCGGAGATAAAGAACTTCTCTCCTATGGAAGCGAAGGGATCGAGGAGGAAGACAATGGACCCTAGTTTACTAATATTTATCCCCTCATTAGTCATCTGCTCCACTCAATGGGATAATAAGGAGGGCCAAGGAACACAATGGTCCAACCTTACAACTCCATAAATTCAAATTGGATGCATTTGATGGCTCTGTCCGGCCTACTCCAATTTTTCATTCTAAATTCTTTTAATTAATTCCCTCTCTTGCTATAACTTAATGCCTAGTTGGGTAATTGCGGAGATTCTCTTACAAATTACAAAACGACGAGTTGAATTAATCGACTTATTCAACTCACAAATCTTTATGCGCAATGAATTTATGAATTAATCTTCCGGTTTAATCTATCGAACTTAAGCCGATTCCTTAACTGTATTAAAAAGATTTTCTCGTGAGATTTCCGCAATTTGTTTGGAAAGCTCCGCGTCATGTTGAGGATATGTGAGTAGGAGCAGAGAAGTAGAAAGTCGTGGAAATCCTTTCACCTCCCCAATCTCTCATTCTTTTTGCCCACATTCCGAATGGGGAATTATAAGTCCTGGCGTCCCAATGGAGGATTAGGTTGTAGTTTTTCCCTTGTCGGCTAATACGCCGTATAACTGATATCAATGTGTCATTGCGTCAGTCCTGATGGTTCCCAAGCTCTCAGGTGAGGTTAATTTCTAGGAAGCTTTATTCAATATAAGAAACCGTGTGTGTGTGGAGTCGGCCGTCAAAGGCTCCGAAATTGAATAGTGCATTGAATGATGTGCAGAGAGCTTAGTTAGCTCGCCAAAATAATCTCTTTGCTAAACCTTACTCATGGAAGAAGGAATGAAGAACAGATGCGGCGTATTTAATTACACTCATGTTCACTCTAAGAATGAGAGATGTGGAGGTATGGGAAACAAAAAGAGGAAGATTAAATACATGCACTTGAGGAGATCTTCTTCGGAGGTTCTGGGTTCTTCTTGGAGATGATGATGGTTGGTGAGAGAAGATAAGAATTCCAAGAGTTGCTTCTTTTCCAAACTTCCATTGTATTTCTCCGCTGCACTCAAACCTTTGTAATGAGGAGTGATAATGAGAAAGATATCATTTGATTCTCTTTCTCATCAACTCATCGCACCATAATTTCAATTACTTATACGATGAGAGTGATTTTACTGTATTAAATTATTCTTGTTGGTTAATTTTACTGCTATGTATTATACAATTATCAGAGCAGTGTCCAACTCTGATGAATTAATTTTAAAATAATTTAATAACCTATTACAGTGCATGATTATTCTAAAAATATTTATCATAATAAAAATATCTTCATTTTTTAATTAGTACGCAAATTGTGCATGCAATACTCTAGTATTAGTTAGATATAATTATTTTCAATTGTATGGTACCTATTTATGAATATGACTACAATACTATATACAGACATCTGTATGTGTGTGATCTCCACTCGAAAGTTAACTGTAGAACATTTGATGTTTTAGGGGGCTGAGAAGGGATTTATTTATTTGCTAGTTGGATTTTATAGGGTTAGACAGTCGGTTGCCCCTGATATTTCTGCCTCAACGACTCCTCCTTATTGTTCTCAAACTCCCAATCCCAATGTCCTTTCTTCTCTTCATTCCGAAGGCCCTCACACATTTGAATTGAACCTGAAATCTTGCGGAGGTCGGTGCGTGGAGCTGAAGAGATAAACAGCTTCTCCTCGCGGGTGGCGGTGAGAGTGATGAGCCCCAATGATTAATTAATTCTCATTTCCTCCTCTCTTTCACTCATCAAATTGGGACGAGATAAAAGTGGAGAGTGGGAAATTTAAAAAGTTAAATTCAATTCAATTCCGATTGCCCTATTGTCCTCTCCGTAATTCGGAGGAGGGAGTGAGCGGGTGAACTGATTTAGTGGAATATGATCCAATTTTCTGAGCACACACCCTCGACACCCTCGACGGTCGTAGGGCACCCTGTGCAATGAACACCCTCGTCATCGTCTCCTCCTCTTCATCTCCACATCATCCGCATTTGCTGGGTGGTGGGGCGGGAGGGAAAAAATCGCTGAGACTCATGCAAATTGAATTAAGGGAGGGCGTGTATACTTAATGTTAGTAGTTGTTGTGTCAGTGTGTCTGTCTGGTACATTGGTCTTGTTCTCAGCTTCCAAATCATCTCCCTCTCGTTGGAGCAACAATTGGGATTGATTGGGTTAATTGCATTGAAATGTATTTAGAGAGAAAGCGTCAACAGTGGAGGAGGGATAGCATATGCTCTCACTCCTTCCCAATCTCCTCAACGACCATTTCATTTGGCCTTAATTCAATTTCGTGGATTAGGTTCTCCTCCACTCCCGGGATTTCCCATCCACTCCTCCCCATTCCAATATTCTCCTCACATAACTCGAATCATTTGAAGGAGGTGGGGATTCAACATGCGGCCATTAAATTCAATAAACACTATTGAGGATAACAAACCAACAAACTTCTTGCTCAAATCATTATACAATGTTGAATTTGTAATTATGACGGGGGTTAATAAGAAATGTTTTCCAAAGGCTTCTTATTTCACTTCAGCATTGATTCTCAACTTTGTTCAATAATTGGTACTTATTCAATAATAAAGAAAGTTTAAAGTTAAATAAATGGCTTGAACCCATAATCCCCTGGTTTTAATAGGAAATCTTGGAAATTAGCTAATTTGGTTGTTATTTAAGATTAAGCAATTTAAAGTTTAAATCATGTTTTGCTCCAGAATCATTGAATGCGGTAAAGTTTTCTATTGCGAAACTCATAGTGAGTTGTGAATGGAAGGAATAAATGAGTATTATTGGAATAACTTGATCCTCACTTGAGTTGGGTGAATGTGAATGTAGCGGCAATATCCGGTTTCCCTTCCACTCCAATGAAAGATCATTTACATTTTCATGTTGTCGGGTTGAGGAAAGTTGTCCATCGTGGGTCCATATTCTTCCTAGAGAGATTCTCCCATACGCCCGCCGGGACTCGGATGGGGAAAAGACGGGATAAATCTATGAGCGCGAAATTTGCCTTTTTTCAACTCCGATCACCGTGAGATCTCCTTCACTTCCGAGTCCCATTTGAGCCCGAATCCAAATGTGTTCCTCCTTTCCGATACTTTCTCTCTCCGTCAGATTTATGCGGCCGAATAATCCCATGTGCATATTATCATTTCTATTTGCTCCTTTGCTCTCCCTCCAGTTGTTGTTGGAAGTCAACACTCTCCGACACCGCCTCGAGAGGTTGTAATATAAGGACCTTGTAAATCCCGGGCATTAAACTCCGACCATCGCAGAGGGCAAAGTTTGAGGAGGGGAGCGGGAAGATTCATAGTATATATATTCTGATATGTGTATTTAATGTGTCCTGAGTCTACAAGAGAGAGAATAATTCATGTGATATTTATTTATAAGCTCCCCCATCTCATTATATGGGAATAAAATGACGGCAAATTATTTCGGTTTTAGTGGCCTTTTACTGCGGGAGAGTTAAGAGGGTCGTAATCATAAGAACTTCCGCTTTGAGCCTTTTTCCTCGATTCTGCTCACTCTATACTCATTTTTCGAATTAATATTCTTTATCCTCTTCCTCAATTCATCTGCACATTTTATGTTTTTTATATGGTACGATCATTATTGACTCCACTCAGCTAATAAATATGAATTGAGTAAATACTGTTTAGATTAAGCTTGCAATGTCTATTTATTAATATTTTGTTTTGTATAGCATTGATACTTACCTATATTAAAATAGAAATATTTAGATTCATATAAAATATGTATAAAATATAACTACTGATAGCAATATTTCCCTTATAAATACGATGGATGTACATTTACTGAATGTTATGTCAAAGGGTCGCTTGAATTTTCTTTCCCTCGTTTCGAGACTTTTCTTATCACTTCTTCTCGCTCGACTTCTCCACTACGCAGTGTTTCTAATCTTGACTCAATTACCGACTTCTGTTTTATCAATGAAATGATTTTTCCCAACCAACGTTCCTTGGAGAATTGAAAAGGCAAATTTGAGGAGTCGAGACACGAAAATCAATAAAAGACCCTCGATCTTTCTCCTAACACATTCAATGGAGCAGGAGGAACGTCGTTTTTCAAATTATCTTCTCACTCTGCGGAATAGTTCATTGGACTGTATGGAAGATCTCCACCATCTCCAATTCCAACTCCGATTCCAATGTGATATCAAATGGAAAGGTAGAATGTGAAAATGGCTATTTCTTGCATCCATGAAACCAGATTTTCCAATCAATACGCACATAATATTTGAAATGGAAATTGAAATTACTAGAGATTCGATACATTAAATATATAGGGAAATTTTCCCCTCACCCGCCACGAAATAATCCGCCATAATCCGAAATCTATTGACACATTTGTGGCTTACTCAGCCATGCTAACTCTCCTTTCATATAAATGAAGTGTGGTGGAGAACTATCACTATAAGAAAAAAAGTTGAGAGTAATACGGTACGGATTTGTGCGAACATACGCATCAGATACCATATGATTACATATTGAACTTCTGTATCATATGATGAATGATGATATAAGTATGAAGTCCCCCAGCATCCTACAAGGGGCTTCATCGGATGCGACACTCCCTCGATCCGCATCTCTTATTGAATTTAATTAATGGTAGGTAATTATTTCGAAGCCCGTGATGAAACTGTCGATGGTCTGGTGATGTGTGATGGCAGGGGACAGACGACGAGGTTATTAAACAATTCCCGATTTTTGAAGCGCGAGTAATGAAAAGAGGATTTCCCATTGTACTAGTCAAATGTGTAGTTGTGAAGGGAGGTGATTGGAGCTTATTATCCTCCAGCGCGGAGTGGCTCAAGGAAGACGACGCATTAATTTTCAAACAGGAAGGGGAGAAAATAGATGAGGAATATCAATCTCGATGATTAGAAAAAGCATGAGTAAAAGGGGGAGAATCTACCTAAAATACCATGATGAGAAAGGAGAAGGAGACATGCTGGTTTCTAAATCGGAGCCTAAGAGGAACAGAAGAGAAAACTGGTTCTGAAGGCCAACAAATTGAGTTGAGAGGCTCAAACTGAATGATGACGGAGTGCCCTTACCGAGAAAACTTATTACCTTCTTGTCGCATGTCTCATGCTGTGATTTTTGCACACAAACTTTATACTCTTCACCCAAAATGGAAATGGATTACTTTAATATACTCCCGTCTTCTAATGTACCAAATTCCGCGTTGACGGGATATGAAATATGGTTAGTGGAAGGATAGGAGTAATAGTCGAGGACGGTGGATAGTTAAGAGCCGATTCCTCTGGCCGACACTACTCATATTTTTCCACCGAGTCTATTTGCCTCTCCGTTCCCGAACACTTAATGTCAAAAACAGAAGTTTTCCTCTCGAGCCTTCTCAAAAGCCCCAAATTACGAGGGCTTGCCGTTGGCTTGCCACAAATATTTGATTGGATTTTTGATATGAAATCTCTCACCCTCTCATTTCAACAACCATCCCTCTCTTTCATCCCTCGTCCACACATACGTCACATACCTCACACTTCCAGAACCTCGGATTCAAAATCACATCCACACACATCCTCTTTGTTACATTTTCACTCTCCCACCTCTGTGCTCATTCATTCCCTCGTATTATTAAATTTCACCGCGGGCTCTTCGATTGTGATGTTGAATATAAAACTGTCGTTAAATTGTAGCTAAAAGTTCATGAAGCTCAATGAATTGGGTGAACAATTGAATGGAGATAGATATATTATATTTATCATTTATGTATACCAGGGGCTTCTAAAAAACATTGTCGAGCAATTTATCCAGATGCCCAGCAAATGTGAAATTTGAGTAATCGGTAGTTTGGGGCCGAAAGCTCTCTTTTATCTCTCTTGGGGAACTTAACAAGTTGCCCCCCATCAATCTTCATCTCCCTCCGATAAAATATCATCGCCCGTCTCAGGGAAATTTATCTTAAACAAAATTGACATTTCCTATATAAAATATACTGAGCGGATTAGGTATATTACTGCCAGGTGCTATATTGATTAAACGACAAATGTCCCTCGACTCCGCCCGTTAACCAAAATCCTCCTGTAGCACCTCGAATTAGAGAAAAATTAAATTCCAAACTTTTAATCACCTATGTATATTATTTTAAATTGAAAAGCTTTCACGTCATTGCGATATTAATGATGACGAAGTTGCAAATTTAATGGTCGATGGTAAAGGAAATTCCACATCAACATTAATTCATCCGATGTAACTTTTATAGTACATCCAATTTAAGGAACATCCCATAATGGTAAAGAGGTTCGGTCGTTGTTGGTTTTGGAGGAGGAAATGTTTGGTTGATTAGATGTAAAAGGCGGAGATTGCGCAAGCAACTTGACCTCCCTTGTCATGTAAGAGAGTGGAAAGCCCTATTAGAACTATTAGGACCGAAGTTCATAGTTCTATACAAATGGGCAAAGGCAGTCGAACGAACCACCGCGCTTCATCCACTCCACAATATTCTACTTTACTTCGACCACTTGCAGACGAGGACGGAGATGAGGATTTCCATTAGTGAAATGAAACTTAGATGATAATCATTATTATCTTCTCCACGATGGCAATCATCCCTCAGTCAGACTCAGTTGGTTCAAATCCCAATCAGGCCTTTTCGACCCATCGGCTCTGTTGGTCAAAGAACCCTAATTGATTTGGATCAAAATTACATGACATCCAATGTCCCACCAACTACCTCGTTTAGCTCCCCACAATGAGTCCTAATTCTCTCGTCCAAATTGTCTGAAACAATTAGAAATTACCTCTTTCAGTCGTTACTGGTTGATGAATTCCTTTCCCATGCCAATCTTTGATCTAACAAGGCGGTCGGCCCATTGACCAAAGTCTCTCTGATTAGGAGATTCATTAAGGAGGAAGTTGATCATGGTGGCAGTGTGATGGCAATGCCGGCCTTCTTAAATCTCACGAGAGAAATTAAGGACCAGCATGGAGAGAGTCTAAGGGAAATTGTAAGGAATTCATAACATAGAGCCTTGTCAAAAAGTTGGTTCAGTTTGAAAGTAAAGAGAGATAAAATAATTTGAAGTGAGTTTGTTGGAAAATGTTCAGCCTTGTCCTGATGGGGCGGAGATGATGATGATGGTGGTGATGATGGAACTTCAAAAGTTGAGAACACAACCAACATCTGACTGACTAGATGAAATTTTGACAGTTGGACGACCACTTGACTACTACAGATATGTAGTTGGTATATACGCTCTCATCTCAATGCTATCGCCTTTCCCCCATTCGACCCTACAATATTCCAATGTGCTTCCTCCATGTTCAAACTCTCTATGAGTTTCATATGGGAGAGGGAACTCTTGGGAAACACGGTGAACTTTAGTGAGTTTTAGGGAGCGAACTCAAACCGCGCCCGATCCTCGTGATAAGTCAGTTTATTGAGGAGAGCTGACGTGTCGTCCTCGTATCTATCTATGACATCTTACCACTCCGCTCACGCTTCCAAACTCTCCTTGCCCAATCATTAACTCTCGGCCTAAATAATACGACGACGCGTTTCCTCCGTCCACGAGCTCCTAATGTATCTTAGTGTCGTATCTACATTGGAAACTTTTAACTATTCATGGGGTTATTTGGGTCGGACATAGCTCATAAACTCACATATGTGGTTTTAAAAAGTTAGTAACAAATGTATTTGTAATTGCTCCTAATTTGTCATCGGTGTGGTCGTGCAATGCATTAGGGCTAATAGCTGCCTCATTAATAACCTTATGCAAATATGAGGCTCTGGCCGAACGTGGGAAATTAAAAAAATTAATGTGGTCGAGTCTTCTTATTTACTTATTTAGCATTTTGGGCCAAGTCAAGTTTTGAAAAGATTCTTTCCTTCATTCCAGAGATGGGAATTGAAGCAAGTTTGACTGGTTGAGTTCCACGTCGAAGACCTTTGTAAGATCCTTACACTTCCAACAACTCCTGGTTTTCCTTTCCAACAAAGGTCCTTCTCCTATTAGTTATTATATGTGTGTTTATGCTTTTGCTGTATACTTGTAAATGTGTAGTTGCAGAAGCTCGTGAAACGCCGGGTGTGAGGAGTTGTGGAATGGGAGAATGGAATGATGGCCATTTGCCATGCATGGATCATGTACTCAGATTTATTCTTATCCTTTCGATATCCTCATATTTTATGAACATAATATTTCAACCGTGCTCCGAACATGACTTTTCTTTTCATTCACTTCCACATTGTAGATATATCATATCATGAAGATGTGGTGGTGGCCGAGGTTCCTCGACTCACTTCACCCTCTCGCAATTTTCTTCCACTCTTGTGATTTTTGAATTTTGATGATGAAGGCCCAAAGTGTTATTTTCTGACTTGCTCCTTTGCTCTCACAATAACTGCTCTACATTTTTATGTAATCCGCTATGTAGAGAGAATTTGAGCCCATTTAAAGAATTTAAGAGACGACCTTAGACGAACTCAAAAGACTTTCTCTTGTCTTTTACATTCAAACTACCAACAGGAAAGCAAAATAAAAATGCGCAATTTTCTCAATTTTACAAAAGCGAGAATTCATAAACTTTGATATTTAATAGGGAATCCAAAGCCGGTTAACCGGTTAACCGTCCTTTAAAAAACCGAACCGAAACCGTCGATTTTTAGACGGTTAACCGGTTTTTAAAACTGTTGAAATTTTGATAATTTTATTTAAAATTTTCGATTTTTATTTACAAAACCATTCCTATTTTGCATACCTAAATTAGCTTTTCACAAAAGTCACATAAAATATATTATTTCATCCGTGTTTATGCATTTTCAAATATTTAATGTATAATTTTGGTAGTCTCTTGTACTTATACACTTATACCAATGTGCATCATTTAAATAAGCAAATAATTTGAGTTTATTTCATACATTGATTCAAAATTAAATACTAAAATGATGTGAATAAATACATTAGACCTATTTAGATAACTTTAGCACAAAATTCATCAAAATTTATAACATTTTTTTAAAACCGGTTTTGGCGATATTAAATTTATTTTTGTACGGTTTTGGACTCCCTAATATTAAATAAGTAAATATTATTGTATGAAAAGACCTTATTATAGGATACTTATTTATACTATGGTATACTTACTAACTATTCAATTTCTTTGCCAAAAGACTCACGTCGAATATATTATTTAATATGATAACTTGTCATAATATTACAGTGCTGAGTGTTAATTCAAATATTTAATCCATAGGGAGTTCTGGAGAGGAAGCGGAGGGAAATGTCGGGGGAAAGTTCGGAGAGTCGAACCCGACCCACCATAACACTTCCGGTTTCGAGATGGTGACGAATTTTCTATTGTGAGTCTCAAATTCCTCTTTTACCCCTTTTCCCCCTTGCTCTGACGGAATAAGGCAAATCTATATTTGCCTTCTAAGAGCTAAGTATAAATGAAATTTCGTTGGGACGATGAATGTAATAAGTCTATATCTTCCCAGATCCTCCTTTCCCTATAGTTCTTTTGTGCTCTCTCGGGTTTCCTCTGCATGTAGAATGAGGTTTTATTATGAATCACGCACATCACACTTGCACTCACGCATCCGATTCACTGCCAGGACTCTCCCTTCAAATTTCTGCACTTTGCACACGAACTTCGAGATTTCATGATGATCGAAGAAACCTCTTATGACTTTTCATTATGAATACAAACGGGGTGGGAAAATAAAATCCTTTTTTCACCATCCTACTCCCAATATCAATAAAAGCTTTTGAGCATTTATATTTTACACAATTAATTTTTAAGATTTAAGCGAGGTTTAAACCTTTAGGCTATTATGGGTCTCGGTGAGTACAATGCATATTATAGTTAGTTACGGTTGAAGAACTCAACTTCTCATTTATGTCAATATTTTTAAATTAATTAATTAAAATTATTCAGCGGCGTGCAATTAAGTAATTATTTTTGGAACAAAAGGTTGGAAAAGTGGATGGAATTTGAATTTACTTTTCATATTAACTCACCACTCGGCCCCTTAAGGAAAATGTTAGTTAATTATTCCTCTTGAGATAATGGGAGATAAGGTGAAGATTTTAAAGGTTGTGGGCCGTCGAAGAATCTTACTCCTCTTCTTCCAAAGGATTCCAAAGGATTCCAAAGGATTCCAAAGGAGTGTGTGGTAATAATATTTAGAAAATAAGAGCACTGAGATAGGGATCTCTTTGTGTTGAGTAAAAATTGATTTGAGGAATTATTGGTGATAGTTATCAGGACATTCCTCACACTCTTGAACCTCTTCCTTGTACATACTCATTGAGTGTGGCGTGGAGTCGGGCAACGTCTATTTCGTACTTGTAATGGGACGGACATTTAAGGTTCAGTTTGACATGACACGAAATTCCCCTTGGGCTTCCTTAAACCTCCCTCTTCATATCTCAAAGGAGAAATGAACCGAGGGTTTTTCTCATGGGTGTGTCGATGCCATGTCATCATCGTCATTCTCGTCCTCTATATATCTCCCCTCTGATAAACATATTTAGTAATTGTAGTTATATTCTCTCATTATTGTCTCATACTTTAATACACTATATTAATAGCCAACGTCAACAAGAATATACTCAAATGTTGTTGGGTATATTTAGGCTCTTGAGCTTGGGACGTCTAATAGTTCTTTTTAGTCTCTTTATGAAGTGAAAGGGTTATCGGAGTCTGACAGGAAAAGTTGGAGCATCATCCTAATCATGTCACCATAATCATTATGAATCCCATATGTTCCAAACGAATCCTCCTTTACAAAATGGATATTACGGACAAACTCTCACAATTTCCCATATGGGATGAACGTCGTTCTCGCCATCACACCAACCATGCATAAAATAGTTACATTTAGTATATGCAATACCTATGCATATTATTTTTAATGGTAAATGGAATAAAAAATGAGGACGGACAGGCTTATTTGTTAATAAGGAATAAAAAGGACTTCCGACTTGATGTGCGGAATTAAGTAATGATGATGTGATGAATGTAGTTAAAGAATTTTTGAAAGAATATGTGTCTGTTTTGGACCATCGCCACGGCTGGTTCGCTGCTAGTAATTCAATTTCTCATTTGAGGAGAAGCTGTCGAAAATATACTCATGTAAAATAACTAGAGAAATTTAAATGCTAAAGTCTTCAAATTGTTCATCCTATGTAAAATGAGTAAATGTGTATGGATATTGTGGAATAGATAGAAGATTAATATTCCCATCGTATAAATACATTAGGTTTGTTCTGACTAAACGCATCTCCAATTTTGATGACGCGTAGCAGAGAGTATTATATTAGTTATATATATAATAATCCATAGAATTATGGACCAGAGGGCTGGTGAAGGTTCGGAAACGTGGGATGGACGGCCTTCGCTCGATTTGGTTCATTAGACCTCCATTCAACTCTCAAATTATCAAAAATTGTTTCGGAGAGTCTGTGAGAGATGGAAAGGGTCGGCCTCCGCCGTCGTCCCATCATCTCCACCACCATCATCCACCTCCCACCCACTCCTTTCAATTAGATATATATTTTATTAGCATCTACCCTCCTTCCTCATCTCCTTTTTATATAAAAGTGGGGAAGGTTCGCTTGATTTCCCCCCTCTTATCCTACTTCTTCTCGTACGATGGCTGGGAGTATTTATTTACTCTGAGTAGAGGTATTTACTGGGGTCCCCTTATGGGAGTTCATTGAGGAGATTCCCTCGAATCTGTTCGAAAGACAGTTAATGATGGACTAGCTCCCGAGAAACCTGTTATTAGGACAAGACAAAAGTACGACGAGGGTCGTCGGAGAAGAAAGGAACCTATAACTTTCATACGTACAAAAATTCCTCCCCTCTTTTCCCCTCCAGAGAACTTTCTTCTACATCTTGGTTTACTCACATGTTGGTTCATTAGTCACAAGATTCCTCTTCTATTCCCCTATCAATTATTGTTTTATTCACTTCTGAAAGTATGGTAGTTTCTGCAGTAGTAAATAAATATGAAAAAATGCCTCTAATTCGTACAAAAAATATATAAAATATAAAATTAATAATACATAATATTCAACATTAAAATCAGAATGTAAACGTGTGAATTTTTAGTATAATATTTAGCAGATGACATTGACCTTATTGGCGATTCCTTTATATTCAACTTGAATCTCAGGAGGGTATTAATTCATTTGAGAAACAATGAAAGAGGATTTGAATCGAATGGCCAAATAAATGCACATAAATTAGGAAGGAGGTGTGAGGAAATTCGTTTGTAGTTCATGTTCAAGTGGATCATTGAGAGACAATTCATCATGCCATTTGGATTAGATGTATAGGTGAAATTTATCATCATTTTAGATCATAATAATAATATACGAATGAGGAGCGGAGGAGGAGCAAATAAACATAAGGGAAGTGATCTTGAAAGTCAAGTGTTTTCTCATCCTCACTCATTTGAGCCTTTATAAAATGATATTATACAGATATTATGGGGTTGGCCCATTCTATAACAAAATGCACTTTGCCCATTCTTTTCCTTTTATCCGCTCCTTCACTCCATTTTCTCCGTATGAAAAGGAATTCTTTTTCATTCACCGACTCTTTGGGTTCTTTCACAACTTTATATTCCAGATTTAGCTGGAGGGCTATTCTATCTCTATATGAATGTATTATATAACTGTATTTAATATAGAACAAGTGTATGATTGTATTCATCAATTTAATGCTACTACTACTGGTATTTACAAAGTACCAGAATGAAGTATAGAATGAATATAAAATGAATAATCCGGCATATTAAGGGAAATCTAAATCATTTCATCTCTTTTTTCCCATATGGGCGTTAAGAGCCCTTTCGTAGGTCATAGCTTCCCCATGATGATGTTCAAATGATGTTCATGGGATTAGCCAGAGTTGAATAACTGGTGTAATAAATAAGGCGATGATTTGATTTCCTTTTATTGGCCTCTTTTGACTTTATTCCATTTGAGGAGAGCAGTTGACTCCCCATTATTCAGATTGTCTTATAAATCAATTTTCTGCTTCATTCCCTCTCCTAATTCCCATCCATTACTCCATCATTCCACTTTATTTCGCTAAATTATACATATGGAGAGAAACACACACATACTGACGCTCTTCATGAACCTACTATATAGTAAAATCATATAAATATTATATACTCACGAAGAACTCCACTGAACGGATAAAATTTTCCTTGTTTAATATGACTTTGGCGATAAAAGCATTTACAAAAATTGGCCCCATTGTTCCGCATTGTTTGAATGAGTGCATTAGAGCACATTATGCCTCGTTGGAGCTTCTATTAACTCATCCACTATGTACATTAGTCGAGTGCATGGAGTTTGTAAGAATATTTCAGCCTTATTTACATGATGAATATTATTTACTTTTATTTTCAGTATATCTTAACTACATGTATTTATGTATGCAGAAAAATAAGTTTGTAAGTAAAAGGACGATGATGGCATTACACTGATAGGAGAACACACGTGGTGGTGGTGATAATAAAGAACAAGGCCTTTCACCCGCAAATAAATACTTTTAGTAGGCGAAGGCTACGAGTGTCCATCTTGCTCTTCATCTTCAACTTCCCTTAAAAAGGATATCATTTCTCAATTCATACACGAGTTAGATAATATGTAAATTTATCAGCCGTTCACACCGTCTCCTTTCCCTTCCTATCCATTCTATGTGTTTTTCTAATGTGTGACTCAAAGTCTGGTGAAGGTAATGATGAAAATAAAAAATGAGAATGAAGTGTCTAAAAGGGTTCCTGAGAGTGTGTCATTGCTAAACTTCCTTTCATAACTTTTTTTCCTCTCTGAAACTCTGAAGAAGCTGTGCGGAGAGTTGAGAAGTGTACATTGGGAAAGATCCCTGTATAAATATTCCATGTAGTGGAAGTCTCATTTGATATATCAGCACTTGGGACCATAATGAACCATGGTGGATCATATTTATATTACTGCACTCGGAAAAAGATATTTGAATAAGGCAACTTGTGCATGATCTGCTTCAGCAAAGAAGTTTTAATCAGGCGGCAGTTTCGTTCCGTCGAGTGTTTTCTTACACAAAGGTTTTCATTAAAGGTTTTAGTTAAAGTACAATTGTGCATCATAGATCACGAACTATTGGCATCCGTATTGGACTATTAGTTAAGGGAAATTGTACGGAAAGGGATAGGGTATTTGGAAAGAGGTGGAAACGACGATGGCAGCCACTGCGAAAGAAGGGTAAAGGAGGAAAAAAGAAGCCGGTAGCTTTTTAGAAATCATCATTAATCATAGGAATATATCAGACATCCTCTCCTGCTCTTTTTCCACGAGGAGAACATGAATTTTTTTCTCCTTTCTTTTCACTCCCTAATTTCTTGTGAGAGTTGATGGTGAACGGGGAGGAGGAGGACGAAGTGGCCAACTGACTCCACTCCCATCGCAACCCAAGGAGGAACCATTCCTCGTCAAGCTTGTCCATCCATCTCATTTCGCCTCACTATTCCTTAGACCATCTAACCAACTCCTCATGGAGAATTTCTTTTATCCATTTTATATAATGTGCCTTTATTATAAACATAACCGCACCAGGGCCTTATCAATCCAACCGTGTTTTAGTCCAAGTATTTCCTATATGGACTCACACTGTGACTTTAGTAGATATACCACTGACTCTCTGGTAATAAGGTTATATGGGAGAATGACTGTAATGAGGAAATCAAAATGTTCGCACTTCGCTCTCACGTCATGAGTGTCTGGGCTAGTCCTCCTAGCGATAGTATGGAAGTGATAGGATAAATAATTTAAGGGTGAGAGGAGGAATGAGTATTTATTTTTCCGAGCATGAGTAAGCGGAGTTGTGCCCATTTGCGGCCAGCTCTCAGCCTGTCCATTTTGCCATTTGGGTGAGAGCGGAGGAGAGAGATGTGAGAGGATTTCGAGATGTTCAGGCGATTGAATGGGAATGCCTTCCACTCCTCTATCGCAAATCCACATACATCCATGTGTGTGTGTGTGTGGACGGGATGTGGATGGGAGTTGCATATAGAGTTTCCTACATGCGGATTCTATTGAAGATTAGGAGAGAACCTTCCATTTAATTCGAGTCAATCTCATTTGTACGAAGGCACGACTTTTTTTCGCAACATGAATGAGGAACGGCTTACTTCGGTTGTTTTACTCGGTCATGCGATGAGTGTTTTATTTGCGATCTGCTTCACTGATCTCTCCTCTGTAGAGAGAGAAGACGAAGTGGCTCCTCATCCACTCAATCCAATTCCATACTCGTTTCCCTTAATTGAGGCAGCACGAGGCCCACATTCTCATCGGAGCCAAACTCGCGTTTCCCCACAAGGCTCATTTGTTCCTTCTCGGAAACTTGGAAGGAGGATTTGCACCCTTCTAAGACATTCAAATCAGAGCTCATCCACATTCACCACCAACACCGATAAGTTCATCGAGTTGAGAAAGAAAAAAAATTTGGACAAAAGGGCCCAGTGGGGATCTGCACCTTTGTTTCCCTTCTCAACTACACACGTCCTCATCCTCTGCAGATACGATCCGAGAATCTTGTCTTGCTCTATTACAATAATATTGTATTTATTTGTAAGGCCCGAATTTTAAATGAAATCTGGAAAGCGGTCCAACTTTCAAGACTCCTCCTTAAGAAAAATAATATAAGCTTGGGAAAAGTATATGAAATGAGGAGATGTGGAGAACATTGGAGTTGGCGGCTGCTAAGTAATATTTTATGGATTCTGGGCGATGTAAGCCGAAGGATTTTGAAAGGGAGCTCCATCATTTTCATCTGATGAGGATGAGGATGAGGAGACCGATCAAAGTTAGATTAGGCTTCCTCGTTCACCCGCTTCTGTCTAAACTTCGGCTTCGGGATGATGGAGGATTTGAGTTGGGGCGTTGATGTTCGGCAGATTATGCGACGACCAAGCCGTTGGTTGCTGTTGTGGGACGTTGGCGAAGAGCCGAACATTATTTCCTCTCTAAAATTCATGATAATGCAGTGATGGGTTTCACGCTTCTCAAATCCCGTTCCTATACGTGGTAGATAATTTATCATTTTTCCTGTCAATCGACGTGGATTTGCTTCTAGACTCAAGAGACTTATGTTGGGGATGAAAGTCCCTATAAGGGATTTATATCCCTTCCTATGTTTTCTCCCAAAAGCTCTCAAAATGTAATGATGATCGGGCGAAGAATATTATGTAGTATGGAATATATGGCCAAATACTTATAATTATATGGGATATAGTAAAGTTTATAGGTAAGTAATGAATTCGGCTTATATCACTTCCCTCATTTCTCCTTCCGTTCATCCCTTATTCATTTCACACCGAAATTCGTATCTCTTTAATACTCGGACGAATAACCAAATTACCGCCCCTACTAATTTATACTACACCTCTTTGAATTCTTTTCAATTTATTTTCATTATAACTGATATTACATTTATCATTACACGAATCGATTTAATGTGGCAAATCGATTAACACTCATCATCTCCTTCTAATAGGACCATACGCATATTCAAGTGTAAGTTTTTTTTATTGTTCAGCACACCTTTAATATTTCGCCCATTAATTCTCTTTTCATTTTAATGATTGGGTGATTATTTATTCATCATTCAAGTTTATAATGATAAATGTGGGAATGGCTAAGTTTTCGCAAATTGGTTTAGTTATTTGTTGGGTAATTCGTGCGTAATTTGAATATTAACGATGCGTCATTTGTGGGTCCCAACAAAGGGAGCGTCGTTAGGCAAAGCGGTTTACGCAGAGGTGTAATTAGTAATAAAAATTTAAAAAATGGCGGATGTTTGACTGGGCAAATATGTAGTTAAAGGTGTATGAGATTAATTGGCGTATCCATTGAAGAGGATTTTCCATTCATAAAAACCACAATGTCCGTTGAGGAGAGGACAAAGGGAGTGGGACAGAAAGAGAGGATGAATTTGAATTAACTTACTAACTACACCCTCTTACTCTCCTCATGATGGGGAATAATGAAAGGGTGCAAGTGCATCTGCAGTCATTGTCTTCTTTCAATCGCTCTATTATGATAAAGGCCTGCAGAGTATTATTTCATTCCATTCTCTTCTCTGCGTAATAATATAAGTCGCTCCTTTAGAATCAGGAGCTTTGGCTTTTTAAAAGACTTTTACTACGACTCGTACGCCATATCCCTCCCCATGCATTTATATTCCTTGGAAGAACTATGCGAGTTTTTATTCTTATAACCAGCAGAGGAGTTGGAGAAGAAAACAAGTCGAGTCGCGTGCATTTCAATCCATTTCATAATAGAAAATGGAATAAAGAAAAAGAAGAATGGGAAATCGGAGGTAAAGGACAAACGGCTCTCATTCTCAACAACTTTTACTCTATTTACTACTCCACTACTTCCAAAGTGTATTAACCATATGCGTCTTCCCTGCCCTTGTCATAAGTAATGGGGAGAGTATCAGAGGAATTGAGAAGCTTACTACACCTTAAACTTAAAAGAGGAGTCAACAATAGTACTACGGGTTCTTCGCTCATTGTTCTTTTCTTCCCATTGTCTCCTCCCTATTTACATCCACTCATAATCGTGTACACGGAGAAGTGAAAATGGCAATTCTACACTTCCATTGTCTCCAAATGTAAACAAGTGCGAATTTGGTTAGTGCTGATATAATGAGGGGCACAATTGCGGCTTTCCTCCTCACCTGTGTGGATCTCTCCATCATCATCATCATCACCATTCTTAGGCCTTGTTGGACGAGGAAGGGCATTTACTAAATGCTTATTATACATAATTCTCTGATGGTTAGATTTGATTTATTGCTCCAGTAAATACCCTCCCTTCGCTTTTGTCAATTGTCAATAAATAAATATTCCTAACGAGCCATAAAAATTGGCTTATTACAATTGATGAAAACATGTGGAATATGAAAATCAACAAGTGTTATTGTAGCGGTCCACCGGTCATATGATGAGGATCCTGAAGAAGAGCAGGTATAAATATAGGAAATATGAATGGAGATCAAGTGGGATTGCGGAGAGTGAATTGGCCAAAGGAGCACCCATTGTTCCCACGTCCTCTTCAGCTCAAAGGAAAGGAGGAATGAATTACGTCAAGCTTTCGGCTTTCAATTCCTCAATTGAATGTCTTCTTCGCCGCTCAGAATTTAAGAATGGAGGATGAATGGAGGGACCTCCACTTATGATCTAATAGCCCACATCCCATGATTAAACATAAATACACGCCTCCTTCAATACTTCACTTTTACTACTGCCGTTATACCTTAAATACAAAAATATATTTATTGAGGCTTATGTTGGTTGTACATGTAACAAGTTACTTGGTCTCTATACAATCCCCCTGAATATCTCCGTACGTTCCTTTTCTACTTGTGAATACACGGGAGTCCCTTTGACTTCAATTGAAATTGATACATTATTGTGTGTATTCAGTGCCACTTGTGGTCCTGGTCCCACTTCTTTTATCATATTATTATATTGAAGAGAATTAAAGCCTTTTCCTTGTCGTAGGTCACCTGTTCTTTTCCCTCTACTTCCCTTTAAACCACGGATGCTTAAATACTACCTGTGTGTGCACAAGGAGTCCTTCAATGACCACTTCAATGTTGAAGTATTTGATTCACGAAATCTGCCAAGTGTTTTTCTCTATTATTATTATTAGTTATATCATTCCCCACTACTCATCCACTGTGTATCTGAGCTCATATTTTTTATGGAAAACTGAAGTTTATGAGTCCAATTCGCGCCCCTTGTTTTCTCAACTAACCGTCTGTAAATGTAAATAAATTAACTGTTGAGCATCGCCGCTGACAGGAGGGCACGCCTTTCCTGAGCGTTGGTACGTCAAGTTAAAACAATTACGATGAGGTGCTATCGACTTCTATGATCATTATTATGATAGTGGAATTGGGGCTCTAGTGCTCCTGATTAGACAAGGGGAATTAGAAAATTTAAGTCGTCCCTCTTTTTTCCGGTACGAAAATACTGTTTTGCTTGGCCGAGTGTAAAGAATCATATTATTGCTCGTTGTAAATTTTCCTCAACGAGGGAACAAGGTGTCAGCCGACTCACCTGGAAAACATTTCAGTAATTGCACTTACTTACCTCTGTGAGGGAGGTTGAAGGTGAGGGAGGGTGATGGACGGATGCAGAATTTGGAACTCGTCCTGTGTGGTATTTTATCATCTTATGGACCCATTCGACTTCTATTACGGGTCGTTTTACCTCTCTGCGCCCTCAGGGACACGACCACTTTCATAAAACTTAAAACTATGTACTACTGGGCACAATCTCTTGGGATTTTATACTCCCCAAATTGCACCTGGGATAACTACACTAACTATCAAGTATTATACCTTCCCAGGAACTCCTTACATTTATATTGCCTTCACTTCAACAAGGAAAATGAATGTTCAATTGCGGCTATTTACCCTTTTCGGAAATTATGTTAAATCACATATTTAATCTTTTATTGCTCTCGATCTAATATCTATTCTTCTTAATATACATAAAATAAGAAACTGGATGGTCTCACAAACTTAATTATTTAATTATATTCGGCAGGCTCTTTTCACACCTTTACAATAATTTATATAAAATAGTAATAGTGAATGGTCATTATTTATTATTTACAATATCAGTATTTGAGATACAATATTAAATCTTCAAGTATTTTGTTCAAATGTTTTTAATTCCTTCTTTCCATTTGCATGAGTTTAAGTGTGCGAAAAGAAAAAAGGGCCTAATAAATTATATAATGAGATGACTCTTCTGTTTGCTCATTTTACTCACTAACATTTAAGTAAATTTAGAGGGCTTTACGAGCATAAATGGTTCAAAAGGCACGTAGTGAGCTTAATAGGTATGAAAAAACAAGTTCAATGTTTTTGTAATTCTTTGTATTATTCTCCACTACACAAAGCCCTTGTGGTTTTAAAACATTCAGTGTGAGTGATATATTTATTAAAATCGCTCTTCACCTCGTGATCAACATGCATAATATTACCCATTGAACTTCCTCCTTTTCGAGCTGTGAATCAAATGGTGCTATTTCCTATGTTTTATGCATGAACTTGTAATAAGTGGTAGTGAAATTGAAAAGTATGGATAAATAATTAGAGTGGAATGGATAATGAGAAAGACCTATATTAAATATTACTAAATATAATACTTCCATTTCCCTCTTCTTCCTTTCTAAGTCAGACTTCCTGTGAAATGGGATCTGGGTCTTCTGGTTCCAGTGTTTTGGTCGTCGCCAAGTTCCATAAATACTTTAGATCCACTGGTTATATGTATGTGTTTAAGTATTATTAGTTTTTATATGGTTTGGGAGGTTGTCTGTTTGTGGGAATGGTTCGGTGTGACGAGGACGATGTTTCTCCATGCGATTCAACGCTCGAATGAGCTCGCACGAATTTTATGATCTTTTGACCTCACTCTGTACGGATCCCTGCATTCACAATTTACATCCTCTTTATAATGCGCTCTTTCTTCGGCTCAGCTCCATTTCAGATTTTACCTCCCAACCTCTTTATTATTAAACCTTTACCTTTATGGAAGTGTAATTCGAAATGGCATTTTATGCATCTTTAACTTTTAGGATCGAGTTTTCCCTGTGCCAAACTTCCCATGCCGGATCATCCAAATAACATTGGAAGGGAATGGAGATCAATTGGGATGAGAAATGGGAATGCAAACGGAATTCGGTGGAAATTAGTGGGAATATCAATCATAGTTGACTTTACACATTAAATATTGGCCTAAGTTAGGGTGTATAATTGATATTTGAGGGGAGCAAGAGTTAAAATGGAAAGGGGAGTTGTGTGGTTGGGTGTTGGTGGATTTTTTGCGACTTCTCATCGCGTGTGATTCCCTCGTATTTCCTCTCGAGGGCGAGGGAGTGATGGGATTTGATATTGACCACACCTCATCTGCTTCCTACAATGTATCCTGCTGTCCTCGCGAACTTCCGTTTGATCTCAAACGGAATTCCTTCCCACCAAATCTTCCTCATCATCTCCGTCGTGGATCACGGAGAGGTGGCTGACGTCCGAGTCCCATTTGATTCATTTGATCCACTCTCGTGTGTGGATTTCATTATCCATCCCCACATCCGTCAGAGGAAACTCCGTCCCGGATTGGTCCAAGACCTCTTTGGCTCAAAAGAGTTTCACAATACCCGGTCCTGGACTCGGGACTGGTCGGGAGAAGATCATTACTCAAGAGGTGGGAAATAGGGTGGGAATTTTGCAGAGTATAAAAACTCATAGTTACTTATTCAAATGAGCCCGTGAGCAAATAAGACCAGGACCACCGGAATACATGTAACTACTCCGTGTATGAACTCTTCTGTGTGACATACCTGAGTGAGGGTCTCGATAACCCCTGTAAAATAATTTATGCCCCCTATTTTATTATGTACCGACGACCCTAAAATCTGAGCTGAAGAGTTGGTGTACACCTGGGCCCTGTCGCATCACCGTTTAGCCGACCGAGGGGAGAGTCCTTTGGGTCCGAAAAAAATTCCCATAGAATCCCCTTCACCATCCGCAGCAGCGGCTTCCTCACTCGGAATATGGAGCAGAGGAGGGTCGTGAAGGTACCTCAATGGCAGTAGGGTCCGCTTCGTCTACCATCCCCATTGTCCCACTCTGACCCTTCTCACTCTGCAAGGGGTGCTCCCTTGGCATTTTAATCCGGAGAAATCCCATACACTGTGGGCCGGGCTATACCCTTACCACTTCATACATTCGAATGCCTTCCCTCATATCCTCCGGGAGACATTCCCGCGCATAGCAAACAATTAAGGAAGGGATGAGGAGAGTGGAACGAGATACATACGCTCCCGTACAAACTCACGGGCCCGAAAATACAAAATACACCCGTCATAACATTTTTCACTTCTCACGAGCTGAAAAATAGGATGAGGTGAAGCTTGGCCCATTCAAGAAAAATTTTCACCGGTCCTTTGTGGGATTCTTGCTAGGGGTATTTAATTCTCCGGACGATCAACTTCATACTCCCCAACCCTCCGCACTTCAACTTTCATTCCTACACGATGTAATAGAAGGGACTATCAGGGGAAGGTACATTATTATTATTTCCTATTCTTCAACTTCATACATGTGTGGAACGAAGCAAGTTCATATTATGAAGCTTTTCCTATTCTCTCACTCCGCTGTGAAATTTAATGAAAGTCTTTCCTATTCACACGACTATCAACTCTCACCCTTACCCATTGAGTCCGTTGTCCGCAGAGGTGAACCTGTGCGAGCCTCTCTTGACCCTTACCTATTATCTCACAAGCTTCCTTAGCCGCTTTCAAAAACAAATGAGCTTAAAACTGAGCTCCTGCTCAACTTCCCATTAACACTTCCCCAAAGTCCTTAAGACTTTCTTAAGATCAGCTTAATATCTCTTTACTTGCGATGAGTGGTGAAGTTCCTTCCACGTCTCTTAATTTGGTTTGTTCCCCCTTTACAGTTAAGAACCGACGGAGATCGGAACAGAACACACCGAGGAGGAGGAGAATGGAACAAGGCCGCCCTGAATCCTCCCTTTGTTTCCCACCATCACTCTACACAAGAACGAGATTTTTATTCCAACTTACTCTACCGCAACGATCTGGATCACGACGAAGACGCAGCGAGGCAGTTGAGTGTGTCAGCCTCTCAACTGGATCCCTTTATGATTAAACATACACATGAAGCATCTTCCTTATCGTTCCTTATCGTTCCTGCCCATCTCGCTGGATGCATTCCACAAATACTTCCAACACTGTGAAGGTATTTACATTAAGAATATTATGTAAAAGGATTCCAAGTCTTTATAAACCGTATACCTACATTTATCCTTAAAGTTAGTTATAGGAAAACAGAGAAAATAATTATAAACTCCTCCTCCGTACTTAAAGTCTTAAAGTATTAAGACAATTGGAAAAACCATTGAACTTCGCACAAGTTCCAAATATATAAGATGTTTAAATTTAGATTCTAAGCCTGTTCAGGAAGGGTTAAATTCTCCTCTGAGGAAATCCTAAATGTGCTCCTAAGAAGATTTAACAATTTAAACATCGACATTCGCTAAATTATAATTTCCTAAATATGCCTCCGATTTAATAAGGGCGTAATTTAACTTGTATAATTAACGAGCCACATTATAATTATTGATAATCATACCTTTCCCTGTCATCGGTCGTTATTACGAGAATGTATGCACATAAATTGGTAGATAAAAAGCAGAGGTTCGTTTTAAATCAATATTTGGAAGTTGATAAATGTTGGTTGGTCCAGTATTTAGTAATTGAAGGTGTTCCTAGTCGTTGGTAAATTATTTGGGCTCACGAGAGTGTCTAGGCCCTCTTTCATATTAATTAGAACATGAAGAGGCAGAGAGAGTCTTTTGTTCTTGGCGTATTTACAGGTGTTTTCATCATCATCCCCATCATCATCATCATCATTAAAAGGACGAGGTGGAGGAGACAAAGGGAGGCAAGCTACTTAATAACCATCCATCCATGATTTGAGGGTCTCATTCCGAATTCCTTGGCTCTCTCCTCTTTCAGCCTCCGTTCCATTCCTCCAATTCCTCCAACATAGATCCAACATCCCAATGGAGGGAGAGATCCAAATGGATGTGAAGAGTCATCCTCTCCACCGGCTTCCCTCCCTCTACAATAAGGGAATTAGAGAAGGAGAAAACAATCATCATTACCATTTAACAGATGATCGCTCCAAACCATTATTTGCCTACCTGTCAATACGCATTACGCATTCCTCCTCACCCGAACCGACCCATCGATGTGTATCTCTTTCTCTCATGTCTGTTAAGTAGGTATGTAAGGCAATGTAGGGTAGGTACACCTTATTTATTATCTAATTTTAAGGTGATGTCTCTCACCTCTTATTTATCTCTTTCCAGGTAAATCCTCGTCTGTACCATCGACCTTCCATCCCAAACAACTTGCCAACCGTCCTTTAAATATCCAATAGAAAGATCTTCCCTTTCTTACAATACAACCAGAGCTTTAAACCCTCCAGTATTAAAAAATCTATTATCAAAATAATAACCCAACAGCACCTGAATTTAATTAATAATAACATCCCACCTCCTCCATTCTATTCAATTTCAATAATAATAACATTCCACCTCATGTTCTGTATTAAATAATTTTAATAACATCCCACCTCGGTATCTTCATATTTAATAATATCTGTCTTTAATTCTTCATTAAATAAATATCCAATCTTTAATATTGAAATTAATCCCAATTTAATTAGGGTATTTATTAATTAATAAGATGGGAGTTTTACCTTTATTGTTAATTAATTTTGTGCTAGTGGGGGTGGCGGGAGCGGGTGGCGGCGGGAAGGTAATTTGTGGGTGTGTGGAGGAATGGTGGAGGGGCGGGGCGGGGCCTGTGTGGATCCCTCCTATTGGGCGTTAGTTCTGGTCGGGGAGAGAAAAGATTAGGGGCGTTGTAGACGATAGGGCGGGGGATGAATCTCCCAGGGACTCACGAAACTCCCCTCAAAACACCACCGACCCTTCAATCCAATTGTTCACCTCGTCGAGTTGACAAAGGCCCAACTTTGCTCTTCCATTTACCAAATCCTCCAACTCCGATTTCTCGTCCTCGTGTTCGGCGAAGAATGTTCTGTGACCCCCTGAAGACGTGCAGTGTGGAGTGTTGAGCCGTGATTTGGCAAGTGTGTTGGAAGAGTCGGCAAAGTGGAATATTACTACGAGAAGGGCGGTGAGAGGATGTCGTTTTGGAGAGGGGATTTGTCGGGCATGGACCCGTCGGGATCCCCGCTCGGTCACCACGGTGGCCACGGAGGAATGCTCATCGAAGACATTAAACCTCAGATTCACCCTTCGTACAACCTTGACCTGAGGTCCTCCATCTCGCAATTGAGTTCCCACTCACCGCAGTCGGGGATTCACGGCCACCATGGCGGAAATCCCAATTCCCACTCTCACGGGATGCAGGGACAGGGACATCCCGGGAGCGGGCCGCCTTCACAAGGCGGTGGCCAAGGACCAAATGGACCCAAGAACGGCCCCGGAAATAATAACAACAACAACAATTTGGATCGGGTCAAACGGCCCATGAACGCCTTCATGGTCTGGTCAAGGGGGCAACGGAGGAAGATGGCTCAAGAGAATCCGAAGATGCACAATTCGGAAATTAGCAAGCGCCTTGGTGCCGAGTGGAAATTGCTTAGTGAGACGGAGAAGCGACCATTTATTGATGAAGCGAAGAGACTCAGGTATGACATGTATGTAATCGATAAGGAATTGGAGAAGTTGAGTGGTTCAAATTAAAAGACGATCAAAAACCTCAATTAAAAATTTGGGCTCGAACGTTTTCAACCCCGAACCGACGTCTTGGTTTTTTCGTCCCTTTGAATATTTCCGTGTGTTTTATCAATCGTTGCCCTTCCGTTTCACTCATCTTCTTCCTCGCCTTTATTCGTTTATCTCTCACTCGTACTATTTTATCCTACCTCGACCATTGTTAGATTGAAAGATTAATACATTCAAAAGTTTTTATTGATACGTTTCTTCACCAAGTCCCTTAATAACCCTGAAGGTATTATATTGGGAAAAACGATGAATGGGAATTTTTATCTCTTTTGATTCCATCTTGATGTCGCCGTCTCATTCTCTTTGATAAAATACAAAACATGAGCCCATTTGATTAAACGGAGAGACGCAGGAAATCGTAGAGGAGGAGCAGCAGAGGTCTATAAAATCATTTTGAGATTATTCCTCGCACCATGCGTAGATTCCCCTGCACCCCTTCGACCAACTTGGCCTTCTCCATAAATCCACAGTTTTCCTCAAATAATTTGAAAAGATGTTTAAAAATATGATTAATGAAGACTTGTGATAAGGAGTTTGAATGGATCAATTGCGACGGAATAAGTTTGAAAACTTCAGACTTCCTTCTCTCTGTCTATAAATTGAAGGAGTTGAGTTAGGGAAAAAGTTGCTGGTTTACTCTCGCCATTTTAGTCTTTGGTTTGATTATAAAGTTAAAATGTTATTTGATGAGTTAAGTCTCTCGGGTTTAGAGTTTTTTTCAAGAGTTGGTCAAAGTGTTTTGAGTGATGATGATGAATTTAATTCTATAAGATGAATGAGTAGCGAATTGAAATATAACTGTTGCCTTGTGTGTTTAGGGCTGTCCACATGAAGGAACATCCTGACTACAAGTATCGACCCCGCCGAAAGACAAAGACTCTTCTCAAGAAGGACAAATACCCGTTGAATGGCCAAGGCGGTCCTGGTGGTCACGGAGGTCATCATGTGTCGGGGCCAGGGGGGAATTCGAACGGACCAGGATCACTCCTGGATGGCCGGAATGGGCCGTCGTCTCTGACACCGAACTCAGTCAGCTCCTCTGCCCTCAACCACCATCACTCGTTGTCCAACCATCCGTCTGCGGCTCATTCTCATCACAATCTGAATCCTCGAGACCTCTACTCGCACCAGGCAATCAATAGTTACATGCCCAAC
Organism: Neelides folsomi; assembly: GCA_034687125.1. Classification (NCBI taxonomy): domain Eukaryota; kingdom Metazoa; phylum Arthropoda; class Collembola; order Neelipleona; family Neelidae; genus Neelides; species Neelides folsomi. The sequence goes on along the minus strand of JAQGBZ010000189.1, from coordinate 54,888 downwards.
GGATATTCTCTCATGAGCGACGCTTCCGCCTATGGTGGTAAGTTTGACAAACCTTTTTTGAAATTCTCCAAAAGCTAAACTCTAAATAACGATAGGTTTAGAATGAAAAATTGAAACGCAATATATAATTTTGTAAATATTTTCAAAGGTTAGAATTTTTTACCAAGTAGAGGGAATGTCAAAGTACAAGAATTATGTCAAAGTGAAGTAGCAAAGAAGTTTTGTTTTATAAGCTTCATTTTGAGTTTAAAGAGGAAATAGCGAGGGTCGTAAAAAGAAAAGTGTTTGAGATAAGGAACGGAAATGCGGGTGGTAAGTAAGAAAAGTAAGTAATGTTTTTTTGTTCATCCAGGTTACATGAATCCGAACATGTACTCGCGGTACGACATGTCACCAGCAACAGCCCAGTCGATGAGTTCATCACCTTATTTGAACGGCTCGTACGCCATGTACGCGTCGTCGACAACCCCGGTTGGTTCAAGCTCTGGAGGTAACTCAGGGCCGAACAACAATGCCCCATCACCGTACATGCAGTCGATGGGGAGCGTCTCGAGTGTTGGATCAAGTGTGAGTCCCGGGCCGAAGGACTCGCTGAGTCCCAACGGGTCCAACGGTCCGACTGCCAACAACAACATGCACTCCCCACCTGGGAGCAACCACCCTTCTTCCTCCTCCTCCGGGATTTCTTCCTCCTCCCAGCATCTCATGAGTCCGCCACCGCACCTGATGGCGGCTGCTGCGGCGGCCGCCGCTGTCTCGAAACGAGGCGAATACCAAGGGCCCCATGGGGGACAGTCGGGACACTCCCAGGGTGATTTGAGACAAATGATTTCCATGTACTTGCCTCCCCACCACGCCTCCCTCGATTCTCATAATCATAATCATATTGCCTATGGGACTTCGGGGCCAGACATGGCCAATCCCATCATCCCCACCCATCTCTAACTTCTAATCAGTTAAGTCGGCCCCGTTATACCTATCCTCCCCACCGTTCTGTAGGGTAAAATAATATTCCTTATTATTATTATTATAAATAATATAAAAATTACAACAAGATTCAACTTACACAAAAAGTTTGTAAACAAAAAAGTGAAATAACCTTCTAATTATTATTATTATCAATTCATTTATTATGATTTATTATTTAAATTAATTATTATTACTATTATATGTTAAATATTATTATACATATTATCTAATTATAAATTATTATATATTATTACCTATCATTTATTATCACGTTTAAATAGAGAGAGCTAAGTTTAAGAAGAATCTTTATGCGTAAAGCGTTATGTATACACTGTAAAGTATGTAGAAGGACTTTGTTTAAATGCCCCGGTGTCGCCTATCGAAAATCAGAAAATGTTATCTGAATAGGTCCGTGACACTTGAATAAAGAATTAATAAATGAATTCGTAAATTCCATCTCTTTGCATATTAAGTTATTAACAATAAGTGATGCACGATGGTCTATAAGAGTAAGTTAAGATATCTTGTGAGGTGCATCGGTGAGGGTTGAAGGGATTTTTGTAGGACATGGGTTTAAGAAGTTTTGGCGTTCATCGGCCGGCCCTTAACTTGAGAGGCCTTTGATAGTTGGGAGGAAAAAAGGGTTGAGGAATGCGAGAGATGAGACAAGTTGACTCTGTTGAAGTCGCCGATGAGTCTCCTGAAACGGACCGGACATGAAGGTAAGTAAATGAAGGAGGTGGTTTGCTGCCGAGTTTCCGGGCCTCGTGAGAGCATTAAAGAGCTTTGAGTTTCGTTTTTAATTCCGAGCGGAGCACCTGGACGGATTTGCGACCTTTCCTGACCTCTCCACCCCCACTCGGCTTTTACGGTCCCCTATTTTATTTTTACAATCGGATATGACGCATTTCTCGTCGCGAGAGTTTCTTCTTCTACCTGGAGTGAAGCGATGCAAATTGGGGCACTTTTATGTTCCTCCCCGGGTGGATTGGTGAAGGGTCCTTGAGCTCCGCACCCACTCGAGTGTGTAGACCCTGTTTCGAGGAAAAGGAGGCCGTAAAGCATCAAGGCCCCCACTTCATACCGAAGCTCTCAATGGGAACTCGGTTCACTTCATTCAAAAACTTCCACATTTCTGACAGAAAAGGATAAGGATCAATCGTGGAAGAAGGACGACTCCCCACGCCCAACATTCACCTCACTTTTCTTCGACCATCGTCGTCGGACTCAGCCTTCGGAAAGAGACGGACGGACGTGTTGGCGGCCTTTTGTCCACATCCTCGCATTCCTCTACATTATCAGATTCATCACTCATCCATCCATTTTACATTTCCTTCCTCATTACCCTTTCGACAGCATGAGCGGATGATGAGACTCTCTTTCGCTCCAGTTACAAATCCCAAACACCTTCGCTTATTGCTTTACCTTCATCAGAGGCCTACAATTAAGTTAAATAGTACATCCGTGTCAGAACTGATTGAAATCTACAGATTCAGAGAGGCTTATAGAAGAGTTATAATATGACATAATAAATCCAATCCGTAATTTATTCTCTAGAGCTGACTGGTAGAATGCGGAATTTGAGGAGGATGGAAAAGATGAGACGTGTGGGAAAAGGAAAGAAGTCAGAAAAATCCGAGTAAGGAGAGAGAATTGATGTAAGCAGTAAAGAATCATTTAGGAGTATTAGTAGTTGAAATTGAGTCATTTATTCGTAAGACCCATGGAGCTCACTGAATAATTCATTGGGTGAGGGGGAGAATTGCGGGAGCCGTTCGAGTCCTCGTGGAGTTCCGAGGGTCGAATGTCGGACCACCTTGGACGCAGAACTTTGAAATTCAAATTATTCAATTTGTAATACGAAGGAACTTGGAGAAATCTTCCATGAGTGTTTGTATTTACTACGAGTGGTTTAAGGAGAAGGAGCCAAGGCTAATAAATAAATGGGACCGGCCGAAACACCACGTAGATTCCGAACTCCTCCTCATCTAATATGAAAATTACAAGGTGGGGAAGGGAAACTTTTCTATTAAATTGAAATAATGGCGATGCCTCCCCTTTTGAGCAGAACGACTCGCTTTTTACCAATAGCACAATGGCTCATAAGCCCAGGTAGTTATAAAATGTGTTTAACTTCAAATGCTCATAAGAAGTCTGGGTGTATGTGTGTGAATAATATCGGAGGAGTACAAGTTACAAATCATGGTCTCCTGCAGGTCCACTTCGTCATCCTTTCTTATTAACGAGGGAGACGGGAGTCAATAGGGAAAGAGGAAATGAGCCTATCGCGAAATGGGAATTGGGAGGAGGAGGAGGGTTAGCAAACTAAGCGAACTGTGTTCAGGTGATGATGATGCGTGTTGTTGGGTAGACGCCGAGGACTCCCGGTGTTTTTAAAGGGCAAGGCATTAATATTACATTAGGAGATTATAAATAATGGCGAAGAGGGTAAGTTGGCAAAGAGGACAATTTATCAAGGGATAGACAAGATCACGAAACCATATTTTTAATATTGCTGCTCCTTCGTGCTCCACCCTGTGACAGACTTACGGGAGAAGGAGGAAAATGAGCGCCCTGGATTTATTATTCGACTTACAAGAGACACAAGACAAACCATCCATCATTTTTCCTGTTCAACTCGAAGGGAATCAGGAACATTTTTACACCTTCGTATTTGCTCCGTATTGAAAAATAAGAATCGCCTACACGAACCCTTGTACAGAAGAATTATGTAGGTGTTTTATGTTAGCTTCAAAGAGTTTCATAGCGCACTTGGACTACTGTACTTATACTACACTTTGTAGAGTATTTATTATATTTATAATTTATATTACTATATGATGAAGAAGTGTTCTATGATTATAATTTGAACATGTTAGAATCCCTTTTACTCGACCGAAATGAATGAGCATCATGGCAAATTGATTGATTTTTTCAAACACCATTGCAATTCTATTTAATGTAGTGAAGTCTTGAAGCTTCTTTTGATATTGAAAAGAAAGGGAGCTTCTATTTACCTTCATAGCGTCGACTCATTAAACTTGCAAAAGAACAAGGATAAAAATTCTTGCATTGAATTTTACATTCTTCCCATTACTAAGTTTTGATATTATAATCTAAATAGTAAGTGTAATTGACATATAATTATGTGATTTTATGGAGTAGATTCGCTTAACCAATTTCAAGTTTTTCATAGTGTTTATAAAGGTAAAGTACAGGTGAGTCATGAATAGTACGATATAACGTATAACGTAGCATAGTGGCTTATATAAAATTGTTTAAATCCGGTCATCCATCCTGCCCTATTAGTCCAACTCAATTCAGCCTCGTTTGAGGATCATTCCAACACCTATTTTAATAGCGGACCAGCAGATTTGATGCCAATAAATGCCGACTCGGATATTCCTCCCTGTGAACTCACTGGGGGTTGAGGGAAATATAAATAGTGAAAATTACCTGGGCTTATATATCACATTTATGCAAATTAATAAAAAAATATGCAGAGTGTTTATTCACAACTCTGTTTGTTGATGAATGTAAGTATTTATGAAGTTGAGTTTTGATAGTGTTTGGTGGAAGCGGCGGATCAGATTTACAATTTTGCCCCTACGTGGTCGGGTTTTTTCCTCATTTGATTTTGATCTTAGCGGAAGCGACTTTATTTACTCTCTCTGTATGCTCATGAAATTGAGCTTAAGATTTATTCATAGGGACCGAGTGAGCTGAACCAAAAGCCCCATGCATTTTTCATTAACACCAGAGGCGACCGTTTCCGATGAACAACGTCAGGCCTCCCTTTGCTACTCCTAAAATTCTAATTATTAGTTTTCAATTCTCAACTTGTCCTTCCATGAATGATTGAGGAGGTGAGGAGTTCCAAACTTGTGCGCAAATAAGTGGAAATCCCTTAGGTCATTTTCTTCCCTTTGCAAAAAAAGTCTCATTTTAATTAGAAAAAAATTCCAGAAATAGAGAAATGCTCTTCCAGAAATACAGAAATCCAATAATGCAATGAAAAGAAAACTTTAATATTTTTCTCAAATCGCTAATTTATTTTCAAATAATACAGAATGCATTTAGGGTGTAGGTATTTAATAAATTTGATTTGTTGGAAAATGAAGTTGTTGACTCTCAAAGAATTTCAATTTAAATCAAGATGAATGAATTGGTCAACTCTGCGGATTCCGCCTTCTATAATAATGGACATGAATAAAGAGTCCCAATGATTGATAAGGCTTCGCATAAGATTGAATTCTCCTTTTCGCCTTCTTCCGACGTGAATCAATCAATCAGAAGGTCCAATAACTCCCATGAGCCTGTAATCAAATGTAATTGCTCACCTTTTTACATACAAACAAGTTTCATTGTAGATCCAATAGCGCCCAATGCTCAATTCATTCCTTTATACATAGAATGCATAAGTAAGTGTGTTATGTAAAGATTTGTAATATTTTAATGCTATACATATTTCTTATATAAGTATCTAAGAAATTTTAACAATTTTTCATTTAATTGAATACCGTACATTGCATAGATAATATTAAGTTTTTTACGTATATGGTACATTAGCGTTTATTGTAAGTTAACTTCATTTGATATACCAGACACACAATTTGAAAATATATTATGGTATATTCAAATATAAGTACAAATGTGTTGTATGGAAAATAAGTCGGTTTTATAAGACATTATTAAAGTACTTACAAACCGTATAATTTTCTCCACGCCACGGTGGCCAACTTCTCCAAGTTGGAATTCACATGTGGAAAATTCTTGGTAAGTTAACCCTGCTTTTGTCAACGGACTCCGTGGCATGTGAAATAATATTCCGCCCCTTAAAATTACTTTATTAAACACCTAAACTTTTTTTATTCAATTTTCATCAAGCTCCATGTCGAGCCAGGAAAAGTGAGCTTATTAAAACTTTCAGCATATTCATCAAACTTCACATGAAAGAGAAAATTTGACATTTTAACTTTTCTTTTTTTTCTCTTTTCTTTATTTACATGGGCTCTGACCCCTATTGTCAATTCCACTTTTTCAAACTCTTAAAGGTGGTGAGGACTTTTCGTGGCGTGCTGCTCATTTTGTCAATTACTTTTCTTATTATAAAAGTTGGCTAATTCGGCATACAAATATGAAATTTCTCAAATTTTGATGCCAAATTTTTATTCTCAACTTTGTAAGTTTAATAATAAACGCTAACATATTTTAGGGTTAGTTTAAGTGGCTTATAACACAAATTATCCTTTTTTTGCAAATACATATCTTTCATATGAAGGTTTTATCAGCCATGTATTATAAAGAAATCTATTGAATAAATATTCTTTATTATAATTAAATTGATTTTATAGAAAAGTCGTATGGGTTTTATATTAAGTATTATGTAATACGACGTCGTTTTATTTTGTATATTAGTTACAAGTCTGAATAAACTTTAGCAATAATTTGTCATGGTTCAATTCCTGAGGGATAATAACCTCAAGGTTTCCTATAATGGCACTGGTGGTGGATGTTGGCGGCGGAGGGATGAAGAAGGGGATTCGGAGACGGAATAGGAAATGCCAATTGGGTGGGGTCGGATGAACCAAGGAGGCTTTTAGATTACACACACAGCACTTATTAAATCTATTCCATATACCATTTTCATATCCTCCATACATAATATAGTTATATGAGGATCTGGAGGAAATAAGAGGTTAATAATCATGATAATGATGATCCATCCTCTGGGACTCCAACCAGGCAAATCTAATAAACCTTCTAATTTCCTTCGTTTTTACACTCATTTCATCCCCTAGTTTTGTTTTTCCTCTTGGGAACTCGCCGGCTCTGGTCAAATGTCAGCTCAAATCGAATTTCCAAGGGTCACTCAGACCCTTCACACCTCATTTATCTTCGAGCCCTTGGAAGAAAAAGAAGGTGGACTGAAAGCCCCTTTAGCACATAATTGGATTTTCCAATGAACGAACACAGACTTTTTCCCGAAAAAATTCTTTGCCTCCCTCTACGCTCATCAGGTCATCGTTCGGGAGATTGACATTAGCGAAAAGTGCCGCCGATCAATTCGGGCCCTTTGACTAATATACTTTTTCCCCTCTTTCCAAGTCTTCCTTTGAGTCTTAAGTTTCTTGAGTGAAAAGGGTGCATGGAGAATTAAAGGAACATTTTTCAATTTCCAGAGGATTATCTCTTGTAAAAGTATTAGAGATATACCTTTAACTACAAGTACCGATAACTGTGATAAGTGATATGTTCATAGTTAGCAAAGATTTTCTCAAGTATCAACTTACTAATTGTAAGTTGGCCGATTCCTGATGATGAGTTTAAAGGTGAGGATAAATGAGTGGAGTGTGGTTGGTAGATAAGTGATGTACTTAGATACATATGTAGTGAGGGCGCAAAAAGCTAATTTTCATAACAGGCTACCTGTTGTTTTAATTATGTCGTGAGGGAATATTTTATCAATCGAATGCAATGTGTATGTCTACACACGAATTCTCCATAACTCATTTGACGGGCTGGCGATTAGAAGGCGTGTTCAAAGGTTGAAAACTCATGTAAATCCATCCCAACCCGAATTTATTCCTTTCATTTACTCCTCACTTGTTTATGTATTCCTTTCCAAAGGAGAGATTGAGATTTGGGGAGCTAACGAACGTCCCAACGGGGCGAGAGAGTAACCCTATCTCATGAACTCTTATTTCATCCTTTAATTGCTCCGTCCGGCCTTCTGCTCCCGATTAATCACATTTCAATTCCAAATCGAATCAAGATATTCCTGATTTTTTCCTTTAATTGGACTCTTCTCTGCTACTGGGCTCACCCGATAACTCTCAATTCCCATTATTTATCGCTTCAATTAGCTCCTGTAAAATGGAGGCCCTCGAACTCCGAAACAAAAATCCCTCCCGACCGACACACCTCCAAAATCTGCATGAGTAATTTGAAATCAACTCCCTCATCAACCTACGCTCATTTACCAAACCCTCCGCTCGCGATTACATCTCACTCATCATCATATGCAAATCACATTGTACTTCACCTTTAAAGTTGTTTAAAGACCTTTAGTATGAAACTTGGAATCATCTACTCTTTACTTCAATCACTATTTTATTAATTCTCTCATTTTACAATTTGGCTTTTTAAAATACTACAAAATTTGGATAAGTCAGTAAGTAACAAACCAGGTGACTATTTAAAACAAGAAAAAATATTAATTATATCAAGTATAAAAATAATAATAACTGGCTCTTGAACATTCTCGAGAAAGAAAAATTGAATTTGGAATTAAATCTCAGGAAGAATGTTTTAAAAGGAAAGGGGTGTGGAGAAAAAAGGTGTTGAAATATTGGCGAAACTTAAAACTATTCAAATGGACGTATTAAAATATTGATAAAGGGGCTGACAGAATGTTGAAATTGAATTTTGAGTGGGTGATAAAGCATGTAGGTCGGGGCAATTAATTGACAGGGCAGCTGTCGTGTGGAGAGTTTAAAGGAGACCAGAAGCTCATGGAATCTCCTTCAACTCCCAGTTCAACTCTTTTACATTTTAAATACTTGGCCATGTCAAGTGAGTAAGTGGAAGGTTGATTTTTATGATGTGAAAAAAATTCCCCTTGTTTATGGATTTCAACTGCCCATAAAGAAGTTATAGGGAATACTTGGTTGTAATAATAATGGGGAATCAGGAGTCCGTTAATGGAATTGGAAGGAGGAGAAAATCATAATTATTTTCTCACCCAACGCCACTTGGCCATCTTCCCTCCATGGAACTCGTAGAAATGAACGAGGATCGGAGACGTCCGAGTTACGATCTTCCTCGCCCATAAAGGAGGATTTCCCAATATTTGCATAAGACCAGTCGAGGAATCAATAACTCAAGATGCCAATGAGGAATATTTTGATAATAAGAAGTATTGCGTATACAGCCGTGGAAATGATTTAAGTCAACATCTCTGAGCTTCTGGTTTCTTCGGGGAAAACCGGTTTTTCCTACGGGAGACGAAATTTTGAATCTCGTCTCATCCACCCTATGGTCCACTACTTATGAAACAGCAAGTGGCTTTTACCAATGCGAGGACATACATTTTATATACATTTACAAGCCATTTAGCTACTTACACTCCGCATTACACGACCACTTACGATTACCTATGTAATACATGTTGATCTATCCAAAGAAGATTTTAATATACAGTACACATTAAAATACATATTACATTATGTATTGTAAATATTTATATTGTATTTATAAGTAGAGTATTTGTACATAAATGTATGGTATAAGTATTTATTTAAGTATTACGTATTAAGTATTTACATACACATGGGTGATTTGGAAGAGTTTTCTCAATGAGTTAAGAAGATCGTTCCATCTTTAGCTCTCCACGAGGGAGTTGACCAAGAAAATCCTGTTGAGCATAGGAGCTTTTAATATTGAGTAGATATGGATGGGAATGATAGGGATCTCCAACAATGAATATTTGATTTACTGCCCGCACCGCCTCACACATTCCTCATTATTGAAGAACCAATTCTTCTAAAACCAATTAGCAACTCACATTTTTATTCTGAGGAGTTTGAAAAGATAAACGACGATCACCTTAATTCATTCATCCTCCCTTTAACGAACACGCAGACGTTTTAAATGATTTTTTTCAATCTTCTTACACTCGTTATCGCGAAATTGTTTTCTTAAATTCTTCTTTGTCTCCGGACACAACTCCTATTTTGAGGAATTTCTTCATTGCTTCTCATTTTTCGTTTATTCCCCTCTTCTTTTTACTTTCAATATCCCAACCAAAAAATTAAACTTGCTCCAATCCAAGTAAATAAAACCCGATTCCACTCATTTTACTTCTCAATTAGCGAGAATGAGAACAGAGAAAACTTGTCTTTCACTTTCAATTTACGCACCCCATCATCTCGTTTAATTCACACTTGTTTTAACTCCTTATTCGTTCCAAGTATTTCCAACCGTGTTTTTATTTGTTTTTATCATTTGTTTTACCATTTTCCTATTAATATAATCATAGCCTCGGCTATGTGCCAATGATGCGAATATGATTACGTGGACGGGATGGGATGTTTGTTTTGTGGAGTAAAATAGAGCAAGTAATTCTACATCAATTTTCTGGACATTAATATAATGAGGAAACAAAAAGAAGTAGAACGGGAGTAAAAAAACGGATGCTGCTTTGATCATTCTTATCATTTTACCTGTTGTACTTTATAGGAAACAGGTAGACTTGCAGTTTACCATAAGTATTTCTTTTCCTGCTATGCTTCATGTCAAAATTCACTCATATTATATGCAAGTGAGTATAAGTGGATATGACGGGATATGCAAATTCTGCTCATGAAATTGTATCAATACACACTGCACGCATTGTTTTATCAAATAAGAATCAAAATATAATGTAATGGAAGTCAAATTCCAAACCATAAAATGCCGCTATATGGAAATATGCAAGCAATATAAAATTTAAAGCATTAACATACAAGGAACTAGCAGGAACTTTTAATGTTATTTAACTAATTTATGCATAGTTGCAAAAATACATGTTTATATTAGCTATAATCACGCTATTGTTCCAACCTTTCCAATAATTATCAACGCTTTTATTCACCTTGCACACATTCTTTATAAAGCACTCAATTTTGCATGATATTTATGTAAATAAGTATAGTTATGCATATATGGTAATATTTAATATGGTAGATGGACAAAGAAAGCGTAGTGTTTGCCAATTTTCGGAACCAATTTCCTTTTTTCTGGCCCAAATGGATGAAAGCAGGGGATGGTTTGTGGAGTGTTTTTGGACAACGTGGGCTCATTCTTGAAAACAAAGAATCCTCTCATTGGAGAAGTTTGGAAAAAAGTCCTTATGAAGCACTCTGCGTAAATCTTCCTCTGGAAGCGAAAGAGTAATGGGACTTCACTTGACCTCGCTGTCCTCTGCAATTCCTCCAAAACGAAGATATTCTGGCCAGAGTTGGTATATCTTAAAATACAATATATGCGAGTCCTTCCCTTTAATGGCACATTGTGAGTTGGCGGAGAACATTAAAAGCAAACTAAATACATAAGTACATATGTGGAGCATTAAGCACTAGGAGCGGAAAAAGATTTGAATTACACGTTCCTCTATTAGCAAATCCCCATGTTAAGTATGTGAAGGAGATGTATTTAGTCATGTATTACATTCAACTATTGGAGTAATGGGGGGAAAGGAAAGCAAATGACAATCCATTAGTTAGAAAACGATAATTCATTCGAAGCTCTGAAGCAAATGCGTTGAGCTCCGCAACCCGCCCGCCCCATTTCCCTCACTCATCAGCCATCATCGGCGTGGAGGGGAAAAACCAAGAGTTCCATTACACGGGTTGGTTCCAACGTCCGATGTGTCCTTCACGTCCTTAACCAAATATATGACATATGGAGACTTGGAGCGAAGAAAGAAATGGCGGAAACGGAACAACAACCGGCATCTCAACCTGATGATCTTTTTTTACTTTTTCCTTAGAGGTTGGCCCATTCGTCAATTTCCGAGAATTGACGATTACAGAAATAGTGTTGAGGACCATCACCTGGCTGAGCTTCTTATTCATAAGGAAGATGGGGGATCATTAGCAGGAGGTAAATGAGGTCTTTTGGCAGCTCTTCCGCGATGAAAGATTGATATTCTCATTTGATATCTTCAACTCTGCGAAAAAGTGATGGGGAAGAGTTCGGGGAACATGTGGCTTTGAACTACCAGAGCGAGGGCGGACCTTCTGACAAGGATTCACAATTGAGATCTTCAGGAATCTGTCTCTTGGGAAGATGAAGATGAGATTGTCGTCCGGAAGGTTGGTGGGTCCTTCGGTCCGCCATGGCGGCCCCCTTTTGAAGCCAAACCATCCTTCCAGCTTCACACACAGGTGTGTTTCTCTCAAGATCTCAACATCTGATACGTCCCAACTTCATATTCAAAGAAAAACGATGATCAGAGCACAATGGAAAGTTTTTAATTTTTTAAACTTTCATGTGCAATTTATTATTTATTTAAAAACATCATTAATTTCGAGATCTGTTTAGTCTTGGCGTTTTATTTACATTCTTCAACCAATCAATTTACAGTTTTGTTTTTGTAAAGGTCGCTGAATATAATTTATTATGATTAAATAAATAAACATTTTGGTAAAGTTGGATTTAGTTTTTTAACATTTTTATTTATTTACTACCTAATCATAAGCATACGCTAATTTTTTCTTTCCATTCTTGCAATAATCTTTAATAATTCTTATAATCCTTAATAATGTACAAAGTGATTAAAAGGTTTAACCGTTTAATTTAATGATGTGAGATTGTGGCATTGGGTGGTTGGAAGGTTCATTTAGAATGAAGATGAATCTCGCCGGAGTTGATGGTGGGCCAAAGCGAAGGTGAGGGTTGATGGTAAAAAAAAGTTCCTCTTTCCCGTAGTGAACGCCGTGAAGATGAGAGGTAATCTGAACATGTAATCTATCTAACCCCCTTCGGTGCTTTATCGCTACTTGACATTCTACCGTGTCAGAAAATATAACGTCGAGGTTCGTAAATGAATCTTGATGAGCTTCACATCTTCTTCACTTAACCCGACACATTACACTTTTATTCCCCCAAGCTCAAATCGGATGGAAAAACCTTTTTAATGTCCACCTTAATGTCATTTATGAATTTAAATATTTCTTATGAAACTAACAGCTTCATTGAATGTGAATATACAGGTATTGTGTATATTGATATTTAATTGTGATAGGAGTGGTTTTAGTGACCCTTTTGTTGATATTAGGGTTCTAAATTCTAAGGGATCACTGGGAGATTTCAAGGGGCCAGGAATGGGGGACTTTCCGACTGACCGACTTCGTAGTGGAACGAGTCCCCCGGACGAGGAAGTCTTCCTCATCTTCTGTAGGAAATTCCCCTCCCAACTTCCGCTCTCCACTCAACGTCCATTACCAACTTTCCACTTTGCCCTCCCTCAGATACTCTCTAATATAAATATTATAAAGAGAATATTATTGAACTCATTATTGTGCTGATTGCACCAACTTAATTGCAAATCATTATTACAAATTATTGTTATTTATTTTTAATGGGCTATATACTGCATAAAAAATCTAAATAAATATTAGATTTAAAATTTAAAGAACGTCAATGAAATGTTTTTTTTCTTTTTTATAATAATTTTACTATTTGCGGCTTTAAATTCATTAATGCTGAGATTTAAATGATTAGCTTGGTGAAGAAGGATGAGAGAAAGTCAATTATGAGGATTGGACAATTGGGGATTTATTTTTCCTGTGCTCATGTATGGTAGCCGAGGGATATGGAGGGTCGCATTGTCAACGTTGAGGGAACATCCGCTCAAATCTCCCTCATCTTCATTAACGTGGTCGGAGTCGTCGTCCCCTTCATTGCCCAATTTTCCCTCTCTGCTCCCTCACGTACGACATGAAATGAGAGGAGAGCATTAAAACACGAAATCTCCCCTTCACACACTAAGAAGATTAAACTGAATGATTGGAAATTGCGTGCATATTTCACATTCTAAATCCTCTCCATCTTAAATATAATAATGTTCACAGGATGGACGAAGGTGACTATGATATAGCTACACATGTATATTGTATTTATGATATAAATATAGGTCGATGATTTCGAGAACTGATTCCCTATCCATTCATATGAGCATTCTCCATACTCATGTTTGGAAGTATCGAGAGGAGTCGAATTAGTGGAAATGGAAGAGATTCGTTTTTTCTATGGGACATTTACATTCATCATCGGAAAAGATTTGATGCACAGAAGTCTTATTGGTCCGGGGTTTGAATCAAATTTCCAAATCCCCCGGATTGCAAGTAATGGTGAGGAGGAGGAATGAAAGAGAAAGAATGAAAATTCCAGGAGTTCCAACGAATTCCAACTGCTCTCCATAAATGGTCATCGGAGTGACGTGCTTCTGTTTCCATTCCTCATCTCCCTCACCTCACCATCATTTAATAGATATACCTCCGTAGCTGCCTTGAAGCGTAACAGGGAGAACCGGCCATGTATTTATCTTTCGACCCTTTGGATCCTCGATGGAGCAATTAATCATGTGCGGATGTCTCCGCTCCGTCGTCTTCCCCTCAGACCCATAAAATATTTTAATTGTTCATTAGTCCACATACACCCGACTCACGGTGAGTTTGAGGCTAATTAAATCTTCTTCTTCTTCTCGTATCTCACATTCTCACACCACCAACATTCTTTTCTCTACTCGAACCCTCATTCATTTTTAAATTCCCATTGGAATCAATGCACAAGTAATATTGTATATCATATATTAAGTATTATAGATTTGATCACCTCTGCGTATTTTTTTTAAATCATGACGTCTTTTTTAATTATTTAATTTAAATTTAAATTTATAATATTTAGCATAATTAAATTAGGTAACAAGTAATTTTTTCCCCAGCGCTCAATTGAACTGAATCATAATACAAAATTTAAATTATGTAATTTACTCTAATCAATATTCACATTAGGAGCTTGCCAATATTAATATTAATATTATTTAATTAAAATTTAAATAAAGTGTGATTTGAAGTTTGACAGTTTGAAGAAATGTTTTTTGTGCATATAAAGGTTGAAGAGCATCAGCGTGCGTCTTCATCTCTCTCGATTTTCTTGTGGGCCGATGGTGTTTGAAAGCAATCAGAGAGGAAGAGGGAGAATGTGCCTTATCATGCTACGTAATAAGAAATCCTTAATTTTTTCGCCTTCACCTCCACCCGTTTTTATTCCCCTTATATTATTCCGACCATCAAAATATATTTGATGCCCCGCGTATGAGTTAGGTACAGGCGGTAATTAACGCGACCCCTTCTTTATTTCGTCCCTAGTCGTTAGGGATAAATTTAACTATTCGTTTCATCAACATTATCAATGTACCTTTTTACATATGCTGGATGGCTTTTAATGCTTCACGCCACACGCGCAGTCTGATTTGAGCGGCCGAAGAGAGTTAATAAAAAAGGACGTTAATGTGGTGAGTTGAGTCTGTCGTTAGGATATAACAAATATATAATGTAAATGTGTATGCACAAGAGAGAATTTATTTTGTATAGAACCACATACATATACAGAAATTCAGTACTTATATGAGATCGTATTTTGAGAGCGTTTCAGAGCGAGAGTTCAGGTGAGAGGAAGTTGAAGAGTCCGGGTGTTGTTTGAAAGTAGGAAGTGTGTGTTAATTCGCTTCATGCTTTAATTCAGGGCACCCGGCGAGAGGAGTGTTCACCTGTAACACTGAATAAATTTGGCAAATCACCTCTGAATCACTTCTTATATAAGTAAATACATATTTTAGTTATTTGAACCATCATAAATTATCCAGGATCATGAGGGCTGCGAGGGATTTGTAAATTACCCTTCCGATGAATATAATTTGGTATGATCCCTCCGCTATCGGGATTTTTTACTTCGACCGTTCCATCATCCTTCGTCTCCATATTCCCATCTCCTGATTAATTTAGTCTAACAACCTTATCTTGTATCACAAGGCCTATCTTCCCATCTTCCACTCTGGATCACATTTGACGGCGGACCTTAAGTCCACTCGCGCCCTCGAGTGCAAAGTCATCTTCATTATTGAGTATTATTACACCGTCCCAGCTACATGTTATTAAGGGCCAAAACAGGTGAATCACTCTCGACTAACCCGAAATCTACCATAGATGCCTCATTACTCAAATCCCTATATCCTTACCACATACTTATACCGATTGAGAAAAAAGCTAGAAAAAAAGTATATTAAATTGACTTAAACTATCTTTATCCACACCTGCACTTTTTAACATCCAACATGACCGTTAGAAATCATGAGTTTCAAACCAACTTAATGATCATCCTCACTGGACAGATTTTTCTTAAAAAATAAATAGGAATTTATAGAAAATAAATGTAAAGATGTATGGTATAATGTATGTATCTCTGTAAAGATATAATAGGTAGCTTTAATTAATTCAATCTGAAGAGATTTTTTAAGGTTTTTATGATCATAAATTGTCCTGGGTTGATGGAATCAGAATAATTGAGGATAGGGAGAAAGCAGGATATGAAATTGGGGGGATTGTAAATATTCGCATGATGTCGATAATGTTGGTGTTAAGATGAGCAACGGCGGTGAATTACAGGAATTACGGGACTGACGCAGATAGGTTCAGATAACCAGCGAGATGCATTTAACTACTTATATTATTTGACATCATATCCGCCCGGTCGGTTCTTCCTCTCCTATCTTCAATGGTCACTAATAGTCCAACTTGTGTACGTTTATATGTTGCTTCCATTGGAATGGACCATTCCAACTCTCACTCACTCACCCGAACACAACCATTAAAAATAGTAAAAATTTCTACCTTTGGACAGAATAAAGGACAGACACAAACAGATAGTAAAATCCAGGTAGTAGTAATAATAATGAATCTTCACATGAGGATATTATTGTGAGCATGATGGGACACGGTTGCTTTCCTTAAACTCAATTTCCGCTTTGGACCGAAGGACACGAGAGATGAAGGCAGCATTGCACTGAAACTATTTTTCTATAAAATATAAATACACATGCACAACCTGACACAGAGTCAAATTCCCCTTTCTAATTGAATCCCCAACTCGCCTTCAAAAACGTGAACGTCGCAATGTGAATTCATGACTCGTCAAATTTTATCACAACAAATATTCGCTACTTTAAATGTTATCGGAAATGTTGGAAGGAATAGTTTGTAAGCTCATGAAGGTCTTCATAATGTCAATTAAGCTTAAAATTTTTGATGATTATTTTAAAGAATTACTCATATTTGTCTCTAATTTTTCTTCTGATGGAAAAGATTGTAAAGTTAAGAAGTAATTTTAATGAATGTTAATTTGCTTCGTTGACTCGAGCCAGTCGGTGTAACATGCACCGGAGAATTTCATCATTATTAATAATGATAATGAAGAGTTTGATTATTCATCTCCACATCCATGTCCGTTTGCAGAGAGAACTTATACACACTCTTACTATAATGACAGTAGGATGATTTTTTAAAACCTTAATTTCAATTTGCAAATAGCTAAATAAACTTTAAGCGAAAAAAGTTATTTCGAGGTAGACATTTCTGCCTTGGTTAAATATATTAAGTTACTTGTATACATATTTTGATTAGTTAATGCAATTAATATTTAATATTAGTTTTATTATTAAAAGGACGCGTTGTAAACTCTCGGTTCTTAAAAGGATTTTCATCACAACCTCGTGTCGGGAGATTAGAATGGTAATTAGTGGCGAAGAAAGTTAATTTCCTACTCATGCCAATTTAAGAAAATTGTCCTCGAATTCTTAATTCATCCTTTCATTTTATCGTTGACCCTCCCTTTTTTTCAGGTTTAAAAAGTAAATGAGCTGGGGAGAAATGCTCCTTGTAATTTCACGACTTTAATTTCACGCTACTTCCAATTCATCATAGCTAAATGTCAAACAGAAGCCTGGGCTATATAAAGTCATACAGAATTCATTCATGCTTAGCAATTTAATGAGATTTACTATAAATCATATCCAACTTCCGATTATTTTTATTTATTAATGTTAATTTTTAATGTATTTTAGTATTTTTCCAAAGACGAGGAATTATTGGAATTGTGTTAAAAATACTATTAAAATTATATTTATGTAATATTATTGTGAATAAAGTATCGTTTAATGATATTTTATAATAAAAATAAGTATTATTGTCTTTATTGTTTCAACTATTCATATTTATTAATGTGCGAAGATGATAAACAGCTTAAAATGGATTTAAATATGTAAATTGAGTCTGTGGATTAAAAGACGATTAATTATATGAGACGGTGGTTGGCGGGGGATTTATCGACTTCTTCATTTTGGGGGCGGAGTGCTGAGTCGGTGGATCGAGCCGTTTCCGAGTCCCAATTAAAAAGACGTAATTTATATGGAGGTCCTCATCTCCTTCATCCCGAGTACTTTGGGGAGATTACGGGGGAAGTCAGGAGTAACGTTGAATGGAGGTTCTGATCCTCTGACTCAAATGGAATTGTCAAATCTCCTATCACTCTCATTCGATGGTGACATTCGCGGAAGGCGTAATCCGGTCCCTATAGGCCCCCTTTTTTCATTTCAATCTCTCCCTCAAATGAGATGAGATGGAGAGGAATCTCCAATCCCGACAATTTCATATAAAAAAGGACCAGGGAGAGAATAATTGAAATTGCCCATATCAACTCCCGACTCTTTTTTTCATTCATTTCTACCCAAAATTGTCCTCCGTGTGCCGGAATTGGTTTTCGTGGTTCGGTGGGAATTTCCCTGATCACGAGGATTATTAAAAAAGGCCATACATGTAAGAGGAGTGTTTTGTGGCCGAGTCGCCCTCGTCCTCGACACCAACATGAGGAATGGAAGAGATTTTGAATCTCCGAGCAGAAGAAAAGAAGTGAAATTAATGTCCGAAAATAGAAATTTCGCCCCCTGCTGCGACCCGACGAGCCTACAAAGCTGACCATGGGAAATCCCTCCTTCATTTCTTCCTTCTAATCTCTTGAGTCTATGCCTGTACAGGATGATCATCCACTCACATGCTCATCTGTAAGAGCTAAGACGAACTTCACGCCGACGAATCTTAATTTTTCATCTCGTCATTACATTACTAAGAAACTCGGGTCGTCCCGATTGCATCTTACCCTTTCTCTCAATAGCGCTCCTTCTTTGGAATTAAATCACTCTTCGATCTCATCTCTGGTCTAATAAACGTCAAAAATGATTGGAACACACCGTTCCATTTAATCTTAAAAACGGCTCACTAATATGTAATATACCCAAGATTTAAACTCATCAATCTTCTTATGTATGCAGTATGCTTCTACTAATGTTAAAAGATATTTCAATAATGTCTTATGTTAAAATTATAAGCTACATTTACAAAGTTTCAATAATTGACTATTATTTTAAAAACCAAAAAAACGAATTCTAATTTTAAAGATTCCAATTAAATTAACCATTGTCGGGTTTTTAGACAACTACTGATATTTTGACAAAAGTTAATTATTTATAAAAATATATAAAAATTTGAGCAACTCCATTATTTTTCGGTTGAGTGTGCATGAAAGTGAATTAAATGATGGGGATTAGTGTTGAGCCAGTTCACTGCAGTGGATCGGAGGGAGTTGTGAGTCGGAAGGGAAGTCGCGGGTCAGGACGTTGGTCGCTCTGAGGAATGATTGACATATCGAAAGGAGGAATAATGGAAAGAGAGAAGGACCAGATTCAAATCAACCATTAGATGAAGGGAGAAGATGAGAAAGTCAAAATCAAACATTCGCCCTCGTATTTCTCCCTCCCGGAACCACCATCATTAAAATTGTGGAAAATTCAATTAAAAACCCACCATGTTGACGGAGACATTCAATTTCAATCTCTGAAAATATTCCCTATAAGAAAACAAATAAAAGAATCAAACGATTGATCGCAAAATGATTTATTCCCAATTGGAGGAATTTCTCCGAGATTTTCCGAAAATCGGGAATTAAAAAGAAAGACATGGAAGCGGGAGACAGATGACTAGATGTCAAAGACAGAGTAAAGACGAGGGTTGTTTTTCCCTTCTGCACTATCGCGTCCCTTGGTAGGAAAGAAGAAAAAGGTCATTTTTCAATCCAGTTGACCCTCACATTAATCGACTTGTCCTCCGTCCACAATGAAACTCGCATTACTCATTCCAACTGCCAAAGTCGTAATCTCCAGCAAAATGTCGCAGTGCCGGAGGGAATCAACAATCTCAGATTTCCTCAATCTCCCCTTTAATTCTTTTTTGATGATATTCAATGAAATATGAACGGTTCTTTTTTCTTAACACACTTTATTCAGATTTTTCACAAATACATTTCTTCATACAAATATAATTAATGAACATCCACAAATTCACGCTTACGATTAAATACACTGTTAATTTAATGAAATTGACCACATGTTTAATTTATCTAAACAATCCTAAATTTTTTCAATTAAGACTCAAAAAATATTTTAGGCAATTACAAAGTTATTTGTTCTGCAATTCTCGCTTTAACTTGAAATCAAAAAGATATTTGACTAATGACTAATGAACGACAAGTCAAAAGTGGATTGCTAATAAACTCACATTTTATTACAAATTCTTGGTTATTTTTGTATTAATTGAAAGAAAATTAAGGAAATTAATTTACATTTAATCCTCGTTATCATCATACATGAAATTCAATTAATATACGTGTTTAATTAAGATCGTGTCTATTTTAATAATAGACACGATCTTTAACACATTATTACTTTATTATATTCGTTGTCAAATAGGTATTTGCTATTTATATAATACCTATTAAGCAATCCAAATAATTTTATTTTTGGACAATTTACAAAACTACTCACTTTACACGAAAATTTCTATCCTTTAATATTTTTGTATTACAAATATAATGCAACATTATTAGAAATTATATTCGCAAGTATAAATATACAGTGCTTCACTTTCCAAATATACATAAAATTATGAATTGTATTCATATTAGTAAATTCTTAATTAAAAGCTTTCATTACACACGCTTTTGAACAAACATAACTGAAGTCAATGAATTACCTTTTGTTCATAATAATGAAAATGTTTTAATAGAACGCCCCGCAACAAAACAAAAGGCACAACCTTTATTTGAACGAATTTAATACATCGTTGAATCCCTTTGTATTAAATTAATTAATTAAAACATTGAGCAATTGTTAGTGTAATGTGCTTATATAATATATGTGCATAAGTAAGCAAATAAGTTATCAAATAAATCTTTGAATGAAACAAAATCACAAGAAATGTCTATTAAACGTTGAGAACACTAACAAATAAATAATATCAATCCAACCCAAAGACACTACCTGTTGTCATTTTAAACTTTCTAATGAGCAAAATCAATTTAAGTAAATGACTTTGACTTATTCACACTTTCTACTACAAACATAAATCTTCCCTTTAAAAATCCATTATTCAAATCTCCCAATTAAACATAATTGATATTTTCCAAACAAAAAAAGGTCTCATAATTTCCATCATCATTGATCCTAATGAGCTAAAAATATTTAATTTCTGTATCTACTTGAAAGACTCAATGACTCAAGTTCTCAATGTTTTTAGTTTGTACGGAAATGAATCAGAGAATAAATCCGTAAAAGGTGTAAACAAGGATGATGGGAGATGAAGGAAGTTCATCTGTCTCAACTGTCTGGGTGTTTTATCTGATGGTCGAAGATGCCAATCAACGTCTGTTTACCTCTTCTTGGACTTGGACGTTGCCTTCTTTGGCGACGCCTTACCCTTCCCACCCTTCACAACGATTGTTGGCTTCTTCTTCATGGCAGAATTCCAGTAGTAAACAATTTGGAATGCAATGACAGCGTTGGAGAACGATGCAGCAGCGTAGGTGATAATTACCATTTCATCCCCTGTCTCTTGAATTGATGTGAAGATCCGAGCCACAGAGCCCAAGAACAACATGAATACCGTGACAGCTGAGAGTTGACCTGTAGATTGATTCCGATAGTTGGTCATGGCTTGAAGCATCTACAAATAAAATTCACAAATTATTCTCAATACTTCCACGTGCAGGTTCTGAATATCCTAACCATCTTTATAAAAATTATATAAAATAACATTATGTTAAGTAATCGTTTAGATATGAGCATTTTATGAATCCCACATAAAATTAATTAAACTGAATACAAATAATATGTAATTATGAATAATCATGAATTTGAGGATAAAAGCTCTTTAACTCCCGGTTGATTAAACAAAGTTTAATTTTGAGTCTAAATGAACTTTTCCTCCCTATTTAAAATTATGTAAATGCAGGGGGATTTGCGGTAAATCGGGGAGGAATTAGAAGAAATGAAAGTCATTAAGAAAGATTAAGGAGAAGGGGCGTAATGAAATAAGTATAATTAGCAATTAATCAGTCAGTTTCATTCTCCTCCTGGCTCATTTGCCCATTGTGGAGTTTGTTAATTAGGCGGAGAAGTCGAAGAGACTTTCCACAACTTTCCGCCCAGGAAAAGGAATACTCAAAAGCTGAGTAAAATACACATAAAGGACCCCAAAGTGGATCGTCTTATTTCCTTAGGTGGTCCGCTTCCTCAGCGTATCAAATACACACAAACACAACATCCACCCTATGTATAGTCATCTCAGGCTCCTAGTCATCCCAGTTAAGCAGTTGGAGAAATATAATAATAATGGGCGGACTAAAGCACCCTGAGCTTCCAACTTCACCACCGCGAAGAACCGCGGAGGAATTATGATTTATTCTATACAAAATCCCCTGGCTGCCAGGAGTGTTAAAGAAAAGACAAAAGAGTCATTTCGAAGAAATTCTCTTTCCTTTTCCCTCATTTCCAATCTCCATCTGCCTTTGACGTTGGGATTAAAGTCACCAAAGCTCTCTCGCGTTTCCTCACTCCCAAAAAATAAAGAACTCTCATTCCCACATTCCATTTTAAATCGACTCATTATATTTCCCATTTTACTATAAATCTTTTAAATTAAACTAACTACTACATATACCATAAATAAACTCTTTTAAAATACACGTATAATACAATTATTCATTAAATAATTTTCTTAATAGAATTAGGTACTAAAACCCCAGTAGTTAAAATCTACCATAGTATATTTTTACATCAAAGTTGAAATTCCTTAAAATTGTTAAAGTTGCATTAATTGCACACAGCTGTTGAAACCATTTGGCAAAAAATGAGTTTTTTAAAGGGAAGTCGAAGGGTGGGCTGTGAGAGTTGAAGCTCAAAAATAAAAAGGTATAAGAAAAGGATCTCAACACCTTTGAGAACCCAACTCCATTTTTTGACTAATTGTATTATGAAGAAGCATGAAGATGAAAGATTAACAAGGTTGCACCTCCAAACCAAAGTCGGAGGAACCACCAAAGGTTCCCTATTCCCAAAGGCCGAACCTCCTCGTAATTGGCAATATCTCCTCGCAGTAGGAATCACCTCCGCTCATAATAATCGTAATACTATTACAATACTTTTTATAATGAATTAACTCTCTTCTTTTTCTCCGCCCGAACCTGAGCCATTCCTACCTGTCATTACCAATCCGGCCCTTCTCCACCAACTTCACCCACACAGACGAAATAGACAAAGTAGATCAATTACGATAATGTGAATTGGAATCTCAACCTTCAAGTATTTCCAACTACCGCCTTTTCCTCTCCACCACCTTCTCCTTTGATCTCTCATTGAATTTAGCCATTGGGAATAGGAAACTGTCAAGAAGATGAAGGAT
Source organism: Neelides folsomi (assembly GCA_034687125.1). Lineage (NCBI taxonomy): Eukaryota > Metazoa > Arthropoda > Collembola > Neelipleona > Neelidae > Neelides > Neelides folsomi. Next base: position 31,528 of record JAQGBZ010000189.1, on the reverse strand, counting down.
GAGGAAATCGGAATGTTTGCACATTTCCAACCCACCAACCCATCTGTATAAAATTCTCAATTCTATCATGCAAAAGGGATCCTCATACCTTGCTGATAACAATGATCGGGACGTTGGCAGCTTGCATAGACCATAAGACGTGAATCGGCGTGATGTCGGAGACGAGCGTGTAGACGACAGAGGCGTAGCCGACGGCAAAACTGAATGCGTAGAGCCAACTCGAGTAGCCGTAGAAGACAACGAGACATGCCACAATCCCAGTTTGAATCGCCAGAAAACACGCCTCGCCCCACGCACTGCAACAAGACAAAAGACGTTGTTAATAATAATATAATTAACTCCTCCGCCCTCATTTAAGAACCCCTTTCTTTACCAATTTTTTCACACTCTCCTAATTACGAAACTTAGAAATGAACTCGGAAAAAACACTTAAAAAAACTTTGCAAACCACATTAACCATACCATTATGCATAGCTCTTACACATTACAACATTAAAGTACAAAGCCACATTAAAGGTAAATGATCTAAGACATTCCGAATCAATTCTTTTTTTATTTAATTAATAATAATTATTAAATGAGCTAAAGTATCAGTTTCATTAGGTATGTTGTATACCTAAAAGATCTAATATGTTTGTATTTTATAAATCAAAGTAAAATAAAATTCTTTGCTTAGGAGTTTGTGGGAACCTGTAGACGAGTGTGGTGACATGACACGGACATGACATGAGGAGATAATTTGAAGAGGAAATAAAGGTAGAAGAGGCCGAACAACCACAATCAATTTCCTCAACAATTTTAGAATCATGCGACTACGACGAGCCCACTTGTCCCTCTGTCACTCATCAAAAAATCCTTCACTTTCCTTCTCAATCCTCCTCAAATTTGTTGATCTATAGAAGAGTTGATAAGTAATTATTAGAGAGACTTCCATTCCTTCACACAAATCCTCTCCTCACGACCATCCCTTCACCACCGCACCATTTTCCCATGGTCGAACTCTCCGAAATTTCTGCTGATTTCATTCTCAGGGATTTTCGTGGAAAAGACTCAAACTCATGAGCTTATTCCTTACATCGTTACATCACCTTAAATACTAAATACCAGACCCTCTCCGTTCCTCCAACATCATTCACCTACTTATTTATCACACAAGAAATAATATATTAATCATCGCCCTCTAATCTCATATGGCATTCCACTCCGTTCTCACACACACACACACTCACATGAACACACCTGGGCCAATCTCACCATCATTTCGACATTCCTAAAAAAACTCCTCGCATTTATAATAACTTTAATAACTCAAGACAGGTAAAATGTCAATTAAAATGGAAATTCATAATATCTCATTAAGTCCCCGTGTACGTGTCATGTAATGAGGTGTAGTAGATGAAGGATAAATCGTAAATGAGTCTTATCATTGGGAGTATTATAGTAAATGAGATCTTGGAGGGGAGGTGAAGGTCCTTGAGTGGGAGCGTAGTAAGTAGTAGTGAGATAGCGTAGCAGGATAAGAACCAGGGCTCAGAGATTGATGGAACTTCTGATTCTGATCATCGGCATTAAAGATGCAGAGGAGCGATAGATAGTTAACAGGGGAGCCGGTGGAAATCAATCAGATGAAGGTGCGAAGTAATCGAACCCCCTGCCGCCTCAATACGCACCGACAGCCTCATCACCCTTCTTCCCACGTTTCTACCCCCGCAAACTACCAACACCGACCATCATCCAAAACCTTTCAAAATGAAAAATTAATAACTCCGAAACAACAATTTTTTAAAATATCTTTAATTCTTATTTTACTCATTCTTGATAAACAGTTCCAAGAAAATTGCTGTGATCAAATAATGAAATCCCTGAAATTTCCATGTCTAAATTCATTAAAATTCCTAATAGGAGGAAATGGAAAAGTCAATGGCAATCATTGAAGGATTTTGTCATCTCCCAACATGACTCAAATGGCGACCTCATCTTAAACCAATCTCAAACAATGTAACTACAACTCTTCACTATACATTTACACAAGACCGACAGTAGTCAAAGTACAGGAGAGATAATACAGGAGCCGCGACTAACTTCATGAGACGTGCAAAATTGGTAATTTAAATATCACAATTTCCTCCAGGTCGTGATGGAAGAAACGTGATAGATTCAAAATTGATTGAGTAATAAAAAAAAGTCTCAAAGTCATTTGGCATTCCCAGGCTCTATAAATATTATACAATTACTTATATGAAGTTATATATTGGTATTCTCCCCATTTTCTCATAATCTTTAAAAATCATTATGTTCATCATTATGCTCAAGCCACAAACTTCCCAAATCAATCTATAAAATATAAAAATCTCTCACGAGTCCAAACTTTCCCGCTAAAATTCCAGTACATCGACCACATATTTCAACATGTATTATGAAAGTTATGAGCGATGTGAGAAATGAAGTCGGCCCGTAATTGGAATCTCTTTCGGACGACAACGGCCATCTCATCTCTCTCATCTGTGTTAATGGGTGCAGATGAGGGCAATAAAGATGAAGAGTCCTCATCGGAATGTTCGGTATTTCCCTTCACACCAGCCGGGTTCTCCAAAAGCATGCATGGTGATGTTCCTCATATGAGAAGGAGAGATAGGCGTTTTTTATAGGTAGTGGGCCGTGTTGAGCCGTCAAGGATAGGGAGGAGGAGGATGGAAAAAAATTGAAAAATGAAGTGTCTGATCTATCTGCTGACCAAAGTGACATAATAGACAAGTCCAAAAACGCCTTCTCAAATAAGCCGACATTACGCTACGTCTATTTACTCACTCGTCTGATCATATCTCTTTCCATCCGCCGAGTACCCCATTGAATCCACCTTCATATAACATCTGAACCCTCATCATCATCATCATGAGAAGAGGAAGGGCCAGGAATCCAACTGCCCCCCTCTTTCCCTCCTCCCCCACCATACACACAACATCACGAATTTGTTCATCAATAATTCCTCATTTTCCTCCTCCTCTGCTCCTTGTCAACCCTTGGAAATTTGGCCGTGGAGGACATTCATCAAACTGGGAAACCGTTTGGACCATAAATACTCCTTTCATCTCCCATTTCCCTAATGATTCTCCGACGGCTCACAAAATGTCTCGGCTCACAAACTCCTTCATCATTCTTAAAATTCTCTTTGAGTAACAAGTCACATTATATGACTCTCGTGAGTATTTCTATTTGCGAATGTATTGCAAATTAAATTTTCAAAATTGTGCGTTTTTGTCACATTTTTATCATTTTCTATATTCTGCTCTTTAGATTTATATAATATACTTAATTACGTCTGTATGAAGCTGATTTAGTTGTTCATACCGTTCGTAACATGAAATCTTATTAGAATTATTCACTCAGGTTCAATTGACTAATGAGCTCCTTTCTTCAAAAATAACTTGTAATTTGAAGGGAGGAGGATAAAAAAATGTTGATGTGGGGATTCTTTAATTGAGGAATGAGAGAAGGTGCGAAGGTATGGACAGGTTCTCGGTAGAGTAAAATTAATGAATATGAGAATTAGGTAAAATTTAGGGAAACGAAGTCGGGAGAGAAGATTGTGAATCCGAGGAGGGGGTCTCCGAAATGACAAATGAGAGCAACAGCAGGTAGCTCTCACCAGCAGGGGGCAACTTACCGGCCCGGAAAAATAACCACCAAGAGAAAAAATCCATTTCAAATGTGCCAAACATCTCTCGAACCCTCCGCCACCTTCTTCAACCAACTCACCTCCAAGTGTGAGGCCCCAAACCACCACCACCACACCAAAGACCATCTAATTCACATACATATTTTCTAAAGCCCTTAATTAATAACGGGCCGCAGACTCAAAAGTCTATAAATTACTCCGCTATATAACATAATAATAATAATGTTATAATCCAAGTGATAATCCTTTCATAACAATTCAATCTCTCAAAGATGTTCTGATAAAAACAAATATACATAAACTTCATTCCTATCATTTGTACATATAGGAAGGAAAATGCACAGAGTAATTGAATTCTCCTCCAATTGAATTATTAAAATGACGTAGAGGTAAAAGCTCATTATTGAACCTTGCTCATCATTGCTCCTGGGAGTTAAAAGTGTATAATGTATGAAGCGGAGGGAGTCATTTACACTCCGCTTTCCCATTCTCAAATAGAAAGGGAGAGAAGATTAAGAAGTGTGAGAGAAAAATGACATTTTCCCAACTTGTGAGGTCCTGAAGGGAAAACAATTGAAGCGAAGTGCGTCCTGCCCACCTCCAGCTCTTCCTTAAATTTGATAAAGCCCACCTATCATCCCCTTTTACGCTTTCTGGTAAAATTCCCAATTCTCACAATTCCTCTCTTTCCTAACAAGTGGAACGACAAAAACTCATCCTCGAACTCAACTCACACAGACATTCTTAAATAAACACATGTAATAGTACTTAAGATTAAATGTTCGTACAAGTATATTTATATAGTTCTTTATAATTTACATAATTTATAAGATGTAAAGTAAATGTTTAAAAAAAGCGAAAAATCTAAATGATTTAAAATGAATTATGTTTTTAATATTAAGTTAATCATTTAACTTGATCGACTGATTGAATAAATTTTTATGCAAATCGAGATTTGTTAAAAATGGAGCTAAAGGTGTAAAGGGTTGAATGAGTGGATGGATGGGCATTAATGGTAAAAGTTAATTAGCATTTAAACTAATTTTTTGTCATAGTCCCTTCCGAACATTATCTCCAGTGAGGAAGATGGAGAAGGACGAAGGAGTGTAAAGAAGGGAGAAGGATTAATGCTACTGTCACAAGATTCAATTAGCTTCAACTTTACAATAGGAAGGAAAATTAATGACATTGCTTTCTATTACTACTTTGACAGACGAAGAATAACGGGTTCGGAAGGAGAAATATCAGCTAGAATTTATACTTTTCTACTTGTGCTCAAAAAACGGTCGACTCCGTATATTTATTAATGTATGAGTTTGGGTTCCTCCTACATATAAATTCTATTCTAGACTATAAAATACGATTGTGTCTATCCATTTTAAAAGTATTACAGTTCCATATTAATAATGACATGACCGTTTAATAATCAGTACTAATGTTAGTAATTAATGAAAACGAATTCCCATAATATGACATAATACTCTCTATATAATTTACTCAAAACTTACTCATAATTGTAATATTAATAGGTAAGTTCTTATTCTACATTTAAAATTTTTGTTAGAGATTTGGGCGACACTATGTATATTTAATATTCTTAGATGAATAGTTAGTTGTACTATTTAATTAAATTGAATTGTCCTTATCTCCTTTATTGTTTTTTTATACTTACCTATGCAATTCTTGTAACATAATAATATTTATATATATATATCGATATACGATTATTATTAATTATTATTTTATTCTTAATTATTATTTGCTACTTAAATAGAAAATTACCTGAATGGAAACTCGCTACTGTAAGAGTAGGCAAGATTCGAAGTGATAGCGAAGAGTTCCATGATGACACTTATCAATGTAATTCCCGCTGCACTTTTGTTCCGAAAGATCTTCATAATTTGTGGGACTTTGACTGTCAAAACATAAAACTTGATTAATTCATTTATAGGTAAGTTGAAATCAAAATCTGTAATATGTACAAGTACATATTAAGTCATATAATAACTGAACACGTTTTTGATTCGTTAAGTTTTGAGCTTTTATCAATCATTTTCATGTTGATCAAGTATATGAATAAACACTAATTATATTCTTGATTTTATTATGATTGTAATCATATTATTTTAATGAAAACCGTTAAAATTTTTATCAAATAACTATTTAGATAGTTAATAGTATAAATTTTATATTTAGGTATAATAAGAAATTCGATGAGTCGTAATTCTCGATTTACTGTACACAATATTGTGTACATTTTACATAGATAATAATTTTAATTAAGAGTAAGAATATTGTATTAATTAAATCTTAAACCATATAGTTATTGTAATTACTCACCAAGTATGGATCCAGCAATGATTGCAAGGCCAAGACCTTTGCTCAACCCGTGCTTTAAGCATGGTACTATAAAAAATTAAAACAGTCATCAGTTTCATGAATTTCATGTTTATTATTAAATTATTTAAATAACGAGATTTAACTGTATGTTATAATAATATGAAATTAATTTACCATCAACAAAATTGAAGTCCACGAAGAATGTGTCAAAGCATTCTGGTGTTAGAATAAGAGGGCTTACAGCTTGGCGAAGATAATCCATGATGAACCTATTTCAAGACAAAAAACTCATAATTATTTGTCCAATTTAATTATAAATCAAACTTTAATTTTATTTAATGTATTATATAAAATTACCTGGTTAAAGTGGTAAGTGGTAATCAATTTAAAGATAAGACTTTAGTGTTTAATCCAGATTGGCCGGTTGAAATGAGATCAATTAATTTGTCTGAAATAAATAAACCCAATCAATAAATTTTAGTAAATAATTTATCAGTTTTCCATTAATGTTATATTTATATGGATTGAATATTTAAAGAAATTTAATAATTTAAAAGTGGTTTTAAGTACCTTTAAGTTGTTGAAATATTGAAAAATCTTCAATTTTCCGAAGCTACTTGATAAGTTGAAGCTTACGCTGGGTGGGAAAGGGAAAAAGAGAGTCAGTGGAAGTTCCAACGAACAAATCTTTTCAACGGGTCACATAGGCGCTCTGTTACATCTTTTGAATCTCACATTGCATAAGCGGTTCATCTGAAATTTAAGAGATCTCAAAAGTCAAAGTCCTCAAAAAAGTCAAAAAAGAAGTTTAAAGTTTAAATTGCATTTTCAATAAATGGTCTTAAACTATAATGTTGCATTGTAATTGTTAAATGAACTAAAAATTTATTTATATAGGTAATTTAAATCTTGAGAATATTTTAATAATATGGCTGGAAACTTTTGGCAAAGCTCTCATTGGTAAAGTTTTAACCCTTTTAATATGTTTAAGATATGAGGAATTAAATGAACATTTGAAATGAAAATAAAAAACAACTGTTTAAATTGTGGGGATTTATTTTATAGTCAACAATGGATAATGGATCGGCAAGATTTGATACGAGATCGAGGTGGAGATTTGCAAGTATTATCAGAAGAAGAGCTCCAGAAATTACTTATATTTTTTTGCAACTGTAAGTTTCTTGAATAATTATTGTATGAATGACCTAGAATTCTCATTTTACTATATTCGAACAATAGTTTAAAATTTTTACATGAATTGTTATATAATTTTGTTATTTTATAACAAATATCAGCAATTCTGATTCAGGATGGTTGAAATATAGTATGTTTACCTTTTTTATAGTCATGCAAGGAATCGGGGAATTATTGAAAATTCGACAGCAAGTAATCGCAACGGCCATCGTTTACTTCAAGAGATTTTATGCACGGAATTCTCTTAAATGTGTTGATCCATTATTAATGGCAGCCACCGCAGTATTCTTAGCATCTAAAGTTGAAGAATTTGGCGTGATTTCAAATTCACGACTTGTCAGCACATGTCATAATCTTGGTAAGCAAATCGACATCGAATTTGTAATATATCTGATTATAATATTATTTAATTGTATAATAGTATGATTTTTATTTTCATGTATTTTCATTTTTAGTGAAAAATAAATTCAGCTTCGCATACACACAAGATTTTCCATACCGAACGAATCACATTTTGGAATGCGAGTTTTACCTTCTCGAGAATATGGACTGTTGTCTCATTGTCTATCAACCATTTCGACCTCTTTGTAACTTTGTTCAAGATATGGGATACGAAGAAATTATTCTACCGACCGCATGGCGAATGGTCAATGACAGTTTAAGAACAGATGTTTGCCTTATGTATCCTCCCTATCAAATAGCTTTAGGTAAGAATGGTGTCATAATTTTATATTCATACCGATGTGATAAAATGAATTTAAAACAGTTTTTTTATGTATTTTATCTGATTTTAACTTTTAACAGCTTGTCTCCAAATGGCGTGTGTGGTATTGCAAAAAGATACAAAAACATGGTTTGCGGAATTAGGAGTTGATTTAGAAAAAATCCAAGAAATATGCCGATACATTTTATCCATGTATGATTTCATTAAAACTTACGACGAAAAGAAGGAGATTCAAGGAATCATTGCTAAAATGCCCAAACCGAAAACTCAACCCAGCCGGTTAGTCTCATAAAGAACTAATACCAAAAAGCTTTAAGTTTAATAACCTCTTGCGACTTAATGTTCTCCTCGTGTATCTAAAAATACAATTAATTGTTTTTCAGCCCTCCATCATCTCAACAAACTCAGGATCCAAATAATCAAGACCAATCGAATCAAGCACCTCAAATGGGAATGAACTGATAAAAGGTCAACTCAATGTCTTCTCTTTTGTTTCTCATTTTTACAAAGTTACTTTTTAACGAATTTTTATATATTATGTGTAAGATTTTTTTAGCAATAATAGTTATTTTCCCGTTGTTTTATAACTATCATTTTAACGTTAATAGTGGATAATTTACTATCATTGTAATCATTATTATATACTCAATTCAAATGTATTATTTAAGATATGACATCCAGAATAACCACAAATTACATAAAAGTAATTGCTGACGTATAATTTATACTGAAAACATTGTAGTATTTATTTGACCACTAGGTTTAATCGTTTAATGAATAAAAGGTTGACAAATGATCATTTTATATTTATAATTGCCAACTTCCTTTGGCACATTGAACAATTCTAGGGTTCTATTTAGATTTAGGCACTACTTCTTATTTTATAACTACTCTATTTATTAATTTATATACAAAAAGCACATGAGCCGCATTAAATATAAACAAAAGAAAATAAGGTCAAGGAGTTTCATGCTATTGGAGATTAGATGCACGCGGCATGTATTTGTGAAAAAATAAATCCCATCGAGTCGAAGGTCAATTTTTGATAAAAAGGGGGATTGAATAGAGAAAAAATTGTTAGACATGTTAATTAGTCTCGGAACCGTTCACCCCCTAAGTCACTGACTCACAATGAGACTCTTTTTAGACAGAAACGCATTTCCTCGTCAAACCAAAGACAACAATATTTTCCAATGTCTGCACATGGAATTGATGACACCGCATGTAATTGAACTATCAAAGTGGTCGCGACGTCTAAAGGCACTTTGATTGTTTCACATTCAGTCTTCTTCCCTCGTTCCCTGGAACTTCTTTCTATTCCTCTTCTCCGCTAAAAATAGTTAGTTAACTAGCTTCACCCTTCTCAACTTTAGTTAACTTTTTATCCCAGTTAGCTTCAGTTAGTTAGTATCAAGTTAATTCAATTAAATATAAGGAGAATTAAAAGACTTAATATCCCATTTAAAAACAAGCCGTTTAAGCCATTAATAAGCTATCAGAGAGTTTGTCATAAAAAATGAATTTAATAAGTTGATACACTTTTCATTAAAATCATATCGGTATAATTAAAAAACCATCATGCATTTTTTCAACTTTATATTGACAATATTTCTTTGTTTCACGATCAGCGTGCCAATCTTCTCTGAAAGTAAGTACACTTTATAATCATAGTTAACTAATATGGGTTGACTGATGCCAATTTTTAAATAAGCAACAAAGAATTTATGCATTTATTTCCATTAACAGAAACGGGGAATTCGACGACTGTTGCTCCGTTAACTTCAACTCTTCCTATTACGGATTGCATTGGGGATGAAGGGAAATTCTTGTGCAAGTCTGGAGATGTTTGTCTCCACGCTAGCAGCGTTTGTGATGAGAAAAAAGATTGCCCTGACGGATCTGATGAATTCACTGAATGCGGTAACAATTTTTAAACATTATTGACCATTATCAAGATATTGAAATTCTGAACTTGTGGCTAGTTAACTTGAGTTAATATAGAGTTAGCGAACTTAAACGTAATAAGTTGTTTACGTTAGTATAAACTTTAGTCTATTATTTACTGATGTTAGTTATGTCAATTTTGCATTTTATGTAGAAAAACCTTGTCGTCGAGCTCCATGTGCCCAAGGCTGCGTCCCTGATCCAGACACCAAAGAAGGGATTTGTTTTTGCTATCCTGGCTATACAATTTCCGGGAGAAATAAGGAAAAATGTACCGACATCAACGAGTGTGTTTATGGTGCATGTTCTCATTCATGCAAGAATACTGATGGTTCCTTCGAATGCTCTTGTCTTGATGGATTCACTCTCAAGAGTGACAATAAAACTTGTGCTCCAATTGGTATTTTAAAATTGTTATTTAATATTAAAAGTTTGTTATCATTTTACCTACAGTTGAGTTAAGATCCTTTTATTTAAATTTAGATACAAAAGTTCGATTTGTTTATGCTGGAAAGAACTTTGTACGGTCAACGAAACTTAAGGATTCATCAACCAAATCTGTCGTAGAAAAGAAAGGGCAACCCGTTGGAGTTTCCGTGGATGTCGAGCGCGGTTATGTCTTCTGGACTGATGTCAAAGACAGGGAGGAGAAAATCTTCAGATCGAGACTTAATGGATCTGATGTAACGGCAATTGTCGACACTGGTAATTCCTAATTTAGATCCTGCTCTTAAATCCCTTATTTATCCTTCATTACCTTCGAATTTGTTATTGAGTTTTATAAGTAATTGGGAAGCTCCATTCATATTTACATTTTATTGATTGAATAGGTCTGATTTTACCTGAAGCTGTCGCATTTGATTGGATCGGCAATAACATTTACTTCACGGACTCGAATAAGACGCATATTGGTGTTTGTAACTCGAATGGGACTTATTGTGCCATTCTTATCAATTCAATGGATAAGCCAAGGGAAATCGCTCTTCATCCTAATAAAGGGTACCTCATTTGATTTGACATTGACTTACATTTGACATTCAATTGGTTCATTGAACACAATAGACCTTATTTTGAAATGGATATTAATAATGACCGACCTTTAAATTTTATCTTAAATCTGATAAACAATTAATTTAGATACATGTTCTGGACTGATTGGGGAGTTGAAGCTTCTGTTTACAAAGCTGGAATGGATGGTTCCCTCGCTCACCCGATCATCACTGGAAACTTGACATGGCCCAATGGACTCGCCATTGATCATGGGAATGAGCGAGTGTATTGGACAGATGCCGGAAGAGATGTGATTGAAAGCGCAACACTGGATGGAGAAGATCGGAGAATTATTCGAAGCAAAGGGATGAGACATCCTTTCGGGCTTGATGTTTTTGGTGATACTTTGTTTTGGACTGATTGGTATACAAATGAAATTCAGGTTAGTTTATTAACATCAATCTAATAGAAGACCAAAAACTGTTCAAACACACCGTAAATCTTTTACAATTGACATATATTTTAATTTAATAAACGCCCATTTTCTCCATTTAGAGCTGCAATAAGTTTACTGGAGAGAATCAAAAGGTTTTATTGAAAGGAACGGATCAAATGAACGGAATAGTTATTTACCACTCTGCGTCTCAGCCAAAGAATAGAATTAATGAATGTAAAAACAAAGGATGTTCTCATATTTGCGTTCTTACACCTATCAGTCAAGGAGGACGTTGTTTATGCCCAGTAGGAATGAAATTTGGAAAAAGTTCCAAAATATGTGTTGGTAAGTAAATATCATAAAATCGGGATTACAAAATCAATTGAATTCAAAAACATATTAAAATGTTGCGGTTTAATAATTAACGAATGATTTTTCACTTGCGGAAATTTTCATATTGCAGAAGACGAAAATCATTCAAAGATCCTAATTGGCTATACTGATGTTATTAAAACAATGAGATTCGATACGATCGGGAGAGATACAATTGTGGAGGAACAGATCCCTAAGTTGGAGTCAGTCGGAGCCATTATTTTTAATCCAATTAATCAGACTTACATCCTCAGCGATGTTATTCATAAAGCCATTTACGAATATGATCCAAATACAAAAGAGTTAAAAGCTCTTCTTCATCGTCATATTGACACAGTCAGAGGAATTGCTATTGGTAAGTTTCTTAATATAGGTATATCCATATTTTCCATATATATCGGATACTGATATTATATATACATTACTCATACTTCTAACTATTTTTGTTTAGATACGCTTGGACATAATTTATATTGGACTGATATTGGAAAACGATCAATTGAAGTGATGTCGTTTAGGACTGGAGCGAGATTTGTAATGTTGAAAGAAGAAGATAGACCAATTGATATTGTTTTAGTTCCTGAGTCAAAGTAAGTTGAACTTACTTAATTCTTTAGCCCAAGTGATTTTGAAGCTATAAAATAGGTCTTATCCAATTATGTATTAAATTTTTTAGTAAATATAATTCATGATATTACACAGGATTATGTTTGTTGGAATCGTTTCAAACAAAGGAGGTCAAATCGTCAGCATGAATATGAACGGCCTAGGGCGTCGTGTTTTGGTACAACTTGGAAAAGGAAAAGGAGAACCAATAGCTTTAACTTATCATCGCGCAACAAAGAGACTCTTTTGGTAAAATCAAAGAAATTAACTATATAATTTCGTTTCGTTTATTTTAAAATAATGCTTTTAGGCTCATCTCTTTTATATAACTAATTTCCTCGTTTAATTACAGGGCTGATGCCATTAAAAAAACGATCGAGTACACAACAATCGACGGACGATCGAGTTTTGTAGCTGTTCCACACGCAGGAAGCCCATACGGTTTAACAAGTCACGGAAATCGGATTTATTGGACAGACCGTTACATGCAGACTCTTCTCTCAACTCCTGTAGGCATCGAAGGAAGTCAAATCGATGTTTTCATTGGAAATAAAACTGAATTGGAGAGCGGACTTCTTCTCAATTCCTACGCGAGTGGCAATTTTTGGGCAAAATTATCCGTCGTAAACACCGACGTCTCCTACCTTAAGACTCTTCAGGGAACTCATCAATGTTCTCCAGATTTCGTTCCCTCGAGCTCATTTAAAAAAGTGAAGAAAAGGACAGCGAACAAACAATGTTCCCAAATTTGCTTAATCTCCGAAGAAGACAACACAGGAACATGTGCTTGTCAAGATGGAATGATTTTAGATTTTGATGGAGCTACATGTAATTTCCTCAAAAATTGCTACACTTCCCAATTTCCCTGTGATGATGGAAAATGCATTGATGAGGATTGGCAATGTGATGGAGTCATTGATTGCAAAAATGGTATGAAATTACAATACCTATTCAAGGAACACAAGAACTATTTAGAATTAAACTTTTAATATAATTTAAAAGAAATGATTTTATATTTTGATAGGCGAAGATGAAAAAAATTGTACAACAGTTCATTCCTGCAGAAAAAGTGACTTTCTATGTGAAGGCGATAACACATGCATTCCTGGTTATTGGCGGTGTGATGGAGAAAACGACTGCAAAGGAGGTAACATTCATTTGAAATAAAGCTTTTAAGACAAATTAAGCTAAAGTTATAAACAAAATTATAAATATAAATATAAACCAAATTATACATTTTTCAGGTGAAGATGAGCGCAACTGTACATTCAAGTGTTCAATGGGTAAGAATTTAATATATAATTTTCAATTAAAATAATCACCCAATACCTTTCAAGATAAGTTTAATGAAACCTTGCTTTTAAAACAGAGCGAGATTTCCAATGTACGAACGGACAGGGACGCTGTATACCAAAATCATGGATGTGTGATGCTGAACCTGATTGTCCAGTAATAGACGATTTTAATAAATCTATACAATATTGCTTCTAAAATTTCTGAAATTAATTATTTTCGATTTTCAGGACGGAAGCGACGAAGTTAAAGAACTATGCGAAATAAAAATACCTAAAATCGCCCCATTTGATGAACATGAACATGAAAAAGAAAATCTTTCACAAAGGAATTCGTCAACTTCACCGCCAAGCAATTTTATCCGAGATAAGCGCATCATCGAAACTGAAAATCCAGGAGAGAAAATCGAAAAGAGTGATAATTCGCTTGTACTTGGAATCCTCATTGGCGTCCTTCTGGCTCTATTTATCGTTTTTGCTCTTTTGGGTGCTGCCTTTTACCTCAAAAGAAACGGGCGAAGTGGAGGATTCGTTCCCCATTATATCCAAAATTGGTCAGACTTCCATTCATATAACATCAATAATAAAAATGTTTTCATTTCATAGCTTAATGTTGTTAATTCCATAATGGCCAATTTTAGGGTCAAATATGTAAACAATCCTGCAACTCGAGTATTTACGAAAACAAGAAACAACCAGAGCCGAGATCAATTAGATGGAGAGGAACACATTTACGCTGAGATGGATTTTGATGGCGGAAGAGGAACAAATTTTGTCAATCCAAGATACGAAGAAATTCATAATACAGTTAATACAACACTGATTTTACGCACTATCGCATCTCATGTCACTAAATATTACAAACAGTGAAGTTTATTTTCTTTGAATTTTAGAATCCTAGAGGAAATGACGACATGCAAGGAGGAGTGTCCAAATCGTATTCCGACTCTGGAATAACTCTAATGGAAGAAAATGGGAATTTGTACGAGAACGACGGACTCGATGGTCATTACATCTCATTTAGCCAAAGAGACAAACTTCTCGACAAAGAGTTTTCATAGATCATTTCCCTTTCCATTCACGCTGTTTCATTTTTCATCTCTCAACTCCTCTTTTCACAAGAGGACATAAAATGGTCATATTTATTGTTTAACGTGTTCTTGAATTGAATTTTAGTGTGTTTGTGTGATTGCTTTAAATAAGTATTAAATTATTATAAATTAAGATTATTTTTCAAGTTTAATGTTTTTATTATTTAAGATTTCTAGTTTTTGTTTTTTTCTTGATACATAAAACATTGTTGGATATTTAAACACTGTAAAACAGTTTAGTAGATTAACTTTAATAATTTGGTCTAATTGCAATTAAAACCCATTGTCATCAAATAAATCAATGATCATTTATTTTAATAATTACAATTAAAACTTAAAGCATTTGCCATTTAACGTCTTTGCATTTGAAAGCATGTCATGCACAATTCTTTGGGCGTATTGAGACAATTGCAAGAAATTAGTGGATATATGCTGCTATATTAGATGGAATATTTGAAATATCAGAATATAAAATAATCTGCAAAGCAAAAAGCAAAGGGAGTAGGGAGGATTGACCAACTTGTAAATCATTTGCGATTAAAATTAAATTAAAATAGTTAAATCCCTAGCTGGATCATGGCTTCAGCTCTTGGTCTTAGCATGTGGAGGAGTCCACAAAAATTGACATCTTTAACTAAACACTTAGCCTTATGTTCAGGCAATGGGAATAATCTAAAATCCAAGTAAGTTTCATTCCATTCCATATGAATTATTTTATATAAAATGTTTGAAAATGATTCAAGAATCATTAAACTTAACTTTAAAGCTATTTTAATCTCTTTTTACAGCCCAAATAAACAACCACGCAGAGGCGGAGCGAGGTGGTACCCAGACGCTGAGTTTTTAAAGAAATACAATGGCCCAATTATCTACAATGACACAATGATTAAAGATATTAATTATAACCTTCCATCAATGGTCGATGATCCTCCAGTCTTCAAATCTGTCAAGAATGTCGCTATCAATTTTGGGCCTCAACATCCCGCCGCCCACGGAGTGCTTCGTCTCATTCTTGAGCTCGACGGTGAAACAGTCTTAAGGGCTGATCCACACATTGGCCTTCTTCATCGAGGAACAGAGAAACTGATTGAATACAAAACTTACACTCAAGCTCTGCCATACTTTGATCGTCTCGATTACGTCTCTATGATGTGCAACGAGCAGTGTTATTCGCTCGCTGTAGAAAAGCTCCTCAATATTGATATCCCAATGAGAGCAAAATACATTAGAAGTAAATACAAATTAACACAAGACACTCTGCTGTATACCGCATCAAAAACATTTTTGACTTTTAACATTTTAAACAATTATTTAATTATCCATTAAAATGTTACTTTTTAGCTTTATTTGGGGAAATTACTCGGTTACTCAACCATCTTATGGCTATTGGAACCCACGCCCTCGATATTGGTGCTTTAACTCCATTCTTCTGGCTTTTCGAGGAGAGAGAAAAAATGATGGAATTTTATGAAAGAGTTTCTGGAGCCCGAATGCATGCTGCCTATATTAGACCAGGAGGAGTTGCATTTGTAAGAACTTTTAAAATGAGTTTTCTTATATTGCTGATATTTTTAATTCCAATTAAAATACCTTCATTTATATTAGGACCTCCCACTCGGACTGATGGACGATATCTATGAATTCAGCTCCAAGTTCTCTGCCAGACTCGACGAGACTGAGGATCTTTTGACTAATAACAGAATTTGGAAAGCTCGTACCGTTGATGTTGGAGTCGTTAGCTCCGAAGACGCACTAAATTATGGATTCAGGTAAAGTGATGTTTAATTTTTTTAATATGATGGTTATATTAAAAATGCCCGTTTTTTATTAGTTCACAAACAAACATAATGGCAATTTTACTATAAAATTAACGTTAATTATGAGCAGTGGTGTCATGTTACGAGGTTCCGGAATTAAATGGGATTTGAGGAAATCGCAACCATACGATGCTTACGACAAGATGGAATTTGATATACCAATTGGAACTCATGGCGATTGTTACGACCGGTAATAATGAAACTTAGAGTATAAATACTTGATATACTTACGAAGTTTTTCGTTCATGAATGTATTAACTCTTACGCAGAAAAATCTCTTACATATCATGTCTTCCAATTTAGATATCTTTGCCGAATGGAAGAAATGCGACAATCGTTGCGAATCATTGAACAATGTATGAATCAAATGCCAGCCGGAGAAATTAAAACTGATGATGCGAAATTAACTCCACCCTCAAGGGCCGAAATGAAGGTATCACACGAATTAGTTTCTGATAATAATTTATTTAATATTAAGTTTCATTCACAATCTAAAATTTCTCATGGTTGAATTTTATATGCAGACGTCCATGGAAGCAATCATTCATCATTTCAAGTTGTTTAGTCAAGGATATTCAGTTCCTCCAGGCGCAACTTACACTGCCATAGAAGCACCCAAAGGTTCTTTTCACTTTTACAATCCTTTTATGTATCCAATTACCATTACCCTTATCGGATTTGATATTAATTCTTCAAATGAATAGGGGAATTTGGAGTTTACCTCATTTCTGACGGAGGTTCGAAGCCCTACAGATGCAAGATCAAAGCGCCCGGTTTCGCCCATCTTGCAGCTTTAGATAAAATTGGACGTCAGTCAATGTTAGCCGACATCGTTGCCATCATTGGAACCCTAGACATCGTATTCGGAGAAGTCGATCGATAAACTAAATTTTTAAATTATTCTAAATGTAAATTCATCATGTAAAACATTATTAGACTCAGAGTTGTTCATTTAATAATAACATAAAATGTAAATTGTAATAACGAAGTTTAATTTTCACTATAGGCATCTAAATATATTCTCATCGTATTCATGATACAGGTTAACTTAATTTCGTAGAAACCCATTATTGAATGTTCTCTCATTACATTTATTATTGGCAAAACATAATTCGTGAAAAATGATAAAAGTAAAGGTTAAAGGTAAGTAGTGTAGATTGAGAAGACATACATAGACACGAATGATCTCATTATCTCATGACGTCTGTCTGATAATAACGATCTCAATGTCCAATTTGTTGGAATTAATAGAGAGAGAAATGCACGATGAATTTATTCGGTTGGAAAATGACTCGACATTAAGTATTTACTCTTCTAATAAGTAAACTTTTAAAGAAGGAATATACATTCATGAATTTAATGGGTAGAAGTAGAAGAAGAAGCGACAATTTAAAAAAGTTTGACTCATTATTTTATATAAAAAATACAAAATACAAAGTTGAGGAACCTTTGAGTGAAAATCAATATTAGAGTTTTCGGTGATTTTCACCTTACTCGGGTTGAGAATGAAATCTCTAGTCAAATAATACATTGGCTCAAAGCACTTCAACTCCTTGAATAAATGGAAATAGGAGAACAGCAGGTAAAAGTCTGGGAATTTGACAACCCATTCCAAATACGCTCTTTTCACCCGTGAGTTATTGCAAAAGGGAAAATAAAGTAGAGTCCAAAATTCCATTTTCTCCCCTACGAACAAATGAACATGTAAGAAAAGAATGGATAAAGTATGAATAGAAAATGTGCAAGGGTGAGCGACAATCCAATTTTTGGTTGCATGAAGTTCAAAGATGATGGGTTGAACCTTGAAGCCTTTGAACACCTCTCCAAACCCAAATCAATAATATCATTTCCGAGTGAGGAGAAAGGATTGAGAAATTTGAACCATTTGCATTCCTCTGAAGCATTAAGCCCTAAATTTCTCCATTTATTTATGTATTTATACAAAAGTAGTTTTCCGAGTGCGTCGAGTACTTTGGTCCACCTAAACTTCCTCTCTCACTCGTTCCAAATCCAAGATAATATAAAGGGAGGATGTGAAAATTGGTAAAGGTATTTGAACAATAAATGGGCTTATTTGGCTCGTAAAAATTAATTCATGCCCTTTGTGCTTCAAAATGTCAAGTTTCTTTCTAAAGATTAACACAAATTACGAGAACAACTCTCCACGGTTCGTGGGTTTAAATACAATTGAGCGACATAACCATACCGGATAATCATACGATGTAATGAAACGAGTAAACTGCATTAAGGAAGTCCCAAGGGAGAAAAGTCTCCCAAAACAACAAACAATGTCTGAACTGCATATCTGGCTCGACCGGCTCCACATACCTTAAGTTTGCAATTTCACGTTGTAACACTTATCAAATGGTGTAAGATGGATAGCCCAATGCACAATATCCATTTAAATAGAAGATAATATATAGGCCTTAAACTGAAATTGTATCTTGAATCAAATTGAACATCAACTTCATACAAGTTCCCACTATAATTTAATATGATCTAATACGATCCTCGTAAGCAGAAAGGTGCTGGCTACCTTCTGTGTGCTCAAGGAAGACAAAAGTAAGCATCGGATTTATTAGCCATTTTATTGGGAAACGAAATAGGTTTCCTATTCTCACGAGACTTCAACATCCAAATGACTCATATCCTACAGATGTGCCACGGCAAATACAATTTTCCCTTTATCCAGCAAAAAAACCTCCGGCGAGAAAAACAATGCATAATATTTACATACACTTGGAATTAACACGTTCAACATGACGGCGCAATGGCTAATTGAATAAAATAATGCTCAATTTGCACATTAATTTTTCTGTCTATGATATCTACTACTCTCAGCATTGTAAAACTTTATAACCATTTATATAACATACCTAGTTATAATGACGGCAGTACTTACATAATAATAAGTCGAAGCACTATAAGTGTCAAGTACTGTGCTTATAGTACAATATAAGAGATCTCCCTACCGAACTGTGCATGTGTAAGTATAAAATTCTCTAATTCTCCTAAGGATCCCAATTAACTCGCCATTAGAATAAATACCTTTACCATTACATTAAATGTAACGCTGCCATCATCACCTTTGCCATTAGATTTAAAAAAATTGCCATTATTTAAATATCACATTGCCATCGCATAATGTAAATGCTACTTATACACATTATGTGATATTATACATTATAACTCATAACACTATAGGATATGGATTTATGATAATAGTAAGAAAAGATAAGAGAAAATAAAGATAGGAGATAAATGTCACGAGTTTACCTGAAAAAACATTATAAAATCCATTTAAAAACAATGTACAAGTTCTTCCAAATTATTCTTCAGAATCTGACAAAGAAAATCTCGAGCCAAAAAGAAAAAAAGTGAAAGGAAACTTTATTTGGACAAAAACGAATACTTTTCCGAATTTAACTGAAGCCAAAATTCAAAACGAAAACTTGTGGAGATATAATATGAAGTACAATACGGAAGAAGGCCAGAAAATATTTTTAATAATAACATGTTAATTGTATTTTATGGTGAAAAGTATTTATTTAATGGCACATAGAATATATTCAATGTCATGTTTTAATGATTCTAATGGCAAGAGTACATAATGGCAATGGAAAATGATTTCTAATGGCAAAGGTACATTTTCTGATGGTAAGTCCTACGTAATCTAATGGCATTAAAATATAAACCCATTCTCCTAATTGATTTACCTTTAAAGTCATCACACAAAATCTGGACTAAGGTTGTTATTAAACATAAAAAACCAAGTTTATAAAGTCAAGTAAACGACCCAAGTCTTAAGTTTATTACAAGTAAAAATAAGTGGAAGGAGTAAATTTTTAATTAAAAAAAGTTCCAAAGTGAGGACATAAGATGTAGAGAAAGTATCTCGAGATAAAAATTGTGAAAGGAATGGACGAGAGATCTGGGGGTTTTTTAATCGTGTTAACCCAGCATTAGAAGGGTTAGTGGAAGGATGTTGGAGATGAGAGGTGACGTCGCGGGTTGGATCCGTCTCTCTCTGTGCTAAACAAGGTTTCCTATAGGAATCTCCTTCTCTCTATACGTTCGCTCTTGGTGGGTGCAGAAGGGAAGTTCTCGAATACAAAGAGCAAAGGCAGCAGTAGAAAGAGAACTCTTCAGGCAACGACTAATATCAAGAGTCAAGTAACGGAAAGAACCAAGGAGAACTTCACAGTTCTTCACACTCCCTTCTCCCCTCGATTTCATCCTCCTATTTTCAATATTAAAAGTAGGTAAATTGAAAATTCATTTCCTCCTTCATTTATTTTAATTGGTGAACAATTTGCAATTTTGAGAGATGTTAATAAAAAATAGGAATAACTGCGGAGAAGAGTTCGGCTCTTCAAAGTGAAATCTGAGCTCTTGGATTTAAAATAGAATTCCCTATTTAAAATTTTTATTTCCTTTCAACATCTTTTGTATTTAGGATTAAATATTGAATATTTGAATATTTATCCTCATTGTAATTTAAAAAATAGGAGCTTCAATTGTGGCTTTCTTTCAAATGTTTTATCGGCCAACTGCCATTTTCCGCATGTTTTTCCCATTTCTCTTTTTATATTTATATAATAAAGTTGAGCCCATTTAAAAGAAGATAGGAGTAACTAAATATAGAAAAGTTAAATAATCCTATTTTTTTATATTTTCAAGCAATTATCCTAATTCTTGTTCTTCGCTTAAGGAGAGATAAGAAAGAATCCTTACATCGAAAATTTTCCAGTGATTATTTTTGCAATGTTATTGTCAAATATAAATTGACTGTGTCTTTTAATCATTGGATTCTCGTAGACTGAAGTCATCACTTTAAAGGATATTAACTATATTATAAAATCCTCCAGCTATCCTTTTTCCTTATCTTATCTCTCACTGGTTCAAATTTTTATATAAACTGTCTTTCAACGACTCATTTGAGTTATTTGCTCTTAATAGCTTTCCAGATACTTCGAGGAGTTCGATATACTCTTTTTTATATTGACCTTTTTACGAGCTCTTGTGCACTTTGAGATCAATAAGAATTATTTAACCAACAATTAATATAAGAACCACTGCCATCATAGCTCTATTTTTCCTATAGGAATTTTGTTATTTAATCTTCGCCCGTTTATTTAAATATATTCACTATTAACTAAGTAAGTTGAGTGTGTGATCAGTTGATTAACTTAAGACGTATTAAAAATAATGTGGAGAAATATTAACTGTGAAATTCTTGTGCTAAAAATTCCCTGTTTTTTTCCATTATCAGAATGATTAAAGGAGTCACAGGCGGGATGGATGGAAAATTTGGGAAGTTGAAAATATCCGAAGATTCCAATTTGAAAACTCTTCGAGAACTTGCTCAGCTCCCTTCAAATCGTCATTGTTTTGATTGTGGGCAACGAGGGCCAACATATGTGAACATCACCATCGGATCCTTTGTCTGTATGACATGTTCTGGACTCCTGTAAGTTCCCATTCATTTCAATTTATTCAATTCCAAATACTTGTTGTCCTTAATTGACACTTGATCCAACAACTTCCTTCATTTGTAATCGAAACGCAATTCGAATTTTGGAGAGAGATCAAATAACACAGTCGCTGACCTCGAAAACTAATACGAAAAAATGAAACTTAATCGAAAGGCTAAAATTGTTTTAAATTGTCAATAAATAATTTTCAATAATAAGACCAGTGGAGCATTCAAAGTGCATCTGCGAAATAAACAACCCGTTTTGCACTCTCTTAAAATTAGGCAGACTATATAGGAGTGTTTAAAAACTCATTAAATATATTATTAATAATTTGAAAAGCTCAAAATGGAAATTTTCAACTCTCACTCCTTCTCTGACAAACAAATATGTAAAATTAGTTAATGTCCTGTAAAGAAACTACTGAAGGCGAAGTCATAACCGATAGGATTATGTACAGGATAGAAAGGATATACCTACCTATGTTTATTTACAAATAACTTAAATGTTTAGTCAGTAAAAATATTTTTGCGTAATTATGCTATTATGAATTATGATCAACAATCAGAATGTGTCACTAGAAAATGTGTCATTAAAAATGATTCATAAGTAATTATGCAGAATTAATTTTCACTTTTAAAACTTTAAACAATATAAATGAAAGCTAATTAAAAGCTTTAATTATAATTATTATCCAAAGGCCAAAATACTCAAAATAATATTTAAAATCAGTACAACTTTGACATTCATAGACATAGTGTAAAATAACTAGGGATCTATAATGTGACTGATTTTAATCATTATAAGAAATTATGGATAGCTAAATAGTTAACTAGTTGAAAAGATGAGATATAAAAAGATAAGCTCAGATGATAGCTCCTTTTAAGTCATAATAAATATGTAAAATTATGAGGTGACTGTTACTATTGAAGTTATCCGTGTATTCATTCATTGTCTAATTGGTCCATTGTGGTTTTCAGCCGAGGGTTAACACCCCCACAGAGGGTCAAATCAATATCTATGGCCAGCTTTACAAATGAAGAGATGGATCTACTCAAAACGAGAGGAAATGAGGTAATAATTACATGAATTCACATTACTCAAAATTTTGAACTATTCTCCTACAAAATTAATTAAATGCATCCTTTCAACACTTGATTTCGACCGACTCTGACTTCCCTTATCAATTTATACACTTTTTACGTCAATGGAGTAGTTGTAGTAAAAGATTCCCAAAGTCATCAATAAAATAAGGTCTAATAGTCAGTTTAATGACGTACATGTTTAAATATTTAACCTAATGTTCTTTCCCATCTATTTAAAAGTACTGTAGGAGAGTTTGGCTGGCCACCTGCAGCGCAAAAGATTCCAATCTTGGGCCAGAGAATGACCCTGAACGAGTGAATCATCTCAAATCATTCATGTCGGCAAAATACGAGCAAAAACGATTTTACATCGACCCGTCCAAACTCCCTAAATCCGACTTCAGCGACTTGGAGTCCCTGAGTAGCAGCAATGCATCAACAAGTGCCCAAAAGTCCCCGTCCCTTTCCTCATCCTCATCACAAAACAATCCGAGTCCGGTTATGAACAATCTCCGAAACAACCGACTTGTTAATTCGGTCACAATGCCAGATGTCAAACCGCTGTCGTCTCTCCTTGGCCCAACGCCCGACTTCACTTTCTTCAATGCCTCGTCTCCGATGGGAAATTCAAAGTTTCAAACTCCTATAAATTACATCAACAATTTGCAATCCAGTGGTGGTGGGAAAAGTGGAAATCTTCAAATTTCCCCTTGGGAAATGGCCGAAAATGGAAACGGAGATAATTCCTCAGTCTCCAACTTTGCCGACTTTGACGATGCGTTCAAAAACTGTGACAATTTTTTCTCAACTCCTGCGATCAATTCTCCTCCCTCGGATTTCAACATGGGGAAGCAAAACGGGTCGAGTAATGTTGGAACGGGCGGGACGGGGATGAGGAACTCAAATTATCACCAACAACCCATACAACCAAATATGCAGGGAGGAAACAACAATAGCGTTCCTCAACCGGCTCAAATCTTAGCGCCGAATCCAGGAGGAAACGAGGATCGTTACGCTGCACTTAAAGACCTCGACTCCCTTTTCAAGCAAAACCCAAGTAAGGAATTTATATCTTATTTGCCTAATGACCAAATGACTAATGACACTAATGAGAAATAGAGATGTATAATGCAAAGCCAGTCCATAAATAAAATCAGGTGTAGTAATGACGAGAAAAATGAGCATGTATATTTAGTCCTCAGGGGTTGACAATTTTTTTTCTTTTCTCAGCTGGTGAGATGAATGGAGCGAACGTGATAGGGATGTCGAGCTCCGCTTCACTTCCAGCATTATCGTCGACGTCTTCCGGTGGTCCGTCGGCGTCAACCGGATGGTTCTCCACCTCACCTAATCAGAATCCTTTCTCTCAAGGTTCGCATCCTTCCCTTGTACCAACAGACATTAAAACTTCCTCGACAATGATCCTTCTTTAAATCATTGTTGGGTCTATGCTAGAATGTAGGTCGAGCTCCAATGCACAAATGAATATTTAAACAAGGAGACTCTTCAAACTCAAATTCACTCTCATTTTAACAGCTCTAGGCATTCAAGATACAAGAATCCCTTTTAGACAAACAGAGAAAGAATTAGACTTGTGCACACATTTGAGTTTTGAATAAAACTAATAATAAAAGTACAATTTACAATTTCTATGTATGAACGAAACGGAATGTAAACTATTTCACAGTGTTGATACAGCTTGAACAAGTCATAAATAGGCAAAAGGAATAAATAAATAACTAATTTGCTTAATTGATACACGAAGAGCAATTTTACGTACATTAGCACACTAAATATATAAGCTCACAATTGTATTGAAGTAATTGAATGGCCTAGTAGTCAAATTTTATATTGAATGCAACTTTAATTAATTCAACATTCAATAAGTAACACTTATTTGGCCATTCATAAGTCCAGGTTAGGCCCCTAAGCTTTCAGTATTTTCAATCGAGAATTACTTTTTTGTTTATGAACATATAATCATCAAAATTTGCTGAAATACTCTTAATATAACTTGTTATTAAAGGCTAAATTTTATTTTAAGAATTGACCTCCGTTGACCTCAATGCAAGGCAACAACCAAAAATTCAACAAATTATGAATTTTTACACATCTCAAAGGGGATTTCTTCAAAAGCTTTCGATAATTCAATGCATTCAATGCAATGCAACTTTAAGAATATTAATATAATAAAAACTTTAATTATAATAAGAAGATGGGGATTATGCTAATGTTATATCTAGCAGGCCATAACCTGAATTATTTAAACCATGAACAAACGACAACCTCTCGGTCGGAGAAAATCCTACTTTCACCTTCACATCATAAACAATGGCTGCTCGCTCTTATCTTCAAAACGTTCCCCATTTTCTGATTATAATTAAAGTTTTTATAATATAGTATTAATGCATTTAAATATAGAAAGTTTTTGAAGAAATCCCCTTTGAGATGTGTAAAAATTCATAATTTGTTGAATTTTTGGTTGAGGCCCTGCATAGCGGTCAACGGAGGTCAATTCTAAAATAAAATTTAGCCTTTAATAACAAGTTATATTAAGAGTATTTCAGCAAATTTTGATGATTATATGTTCATAAACATAAAAGTAATTCTCGATTGAAAATACTGAAAGCTTAGGAGCCCACCCTGTACACAAGTACTTTATAAAATATAAACATTACCTAAGTATTTAATCCCCGAATTTCAACACTTGAAATAACCAACATTGTGAGATTGTGACTTGTGACTTTGTGATACAAAACAAAAAGCAAAATGCTATTATTAATATACTCTAATATTGATTTTGCAACAAAAGATGAGCGAATTGTTAATTCTCTCTTTATGAATTCATTTTGAATGGAATGGGTATATGGAATTGATAAGTTATCCTTAAATTAAATACCATTCATTATTGAGAATGCTTCGTGACAAAGTGTCTTTTAACAATTCATCCGAATGCATCGATATTAATATGACCTCTCCGAAGTTGATAAATAATAAGCATATAAACTATGGAGAAACAGGCTAATTGACCGAATTGTTCACCAACTCTTTCAGACTCAACTCCCACAAACCCGACCAACGGCTGGGCAGGAATGAATGGAGGCGGAATGAACGGAATCCACGGCACAAGTTTCTTGAATT
Source organism: Neelides folsomi (assembly GCA_034687125.1). NCBI lineage: Eukaryota > Metazoa > Arthropoda > Collembola > Neelipleona > Neelidae > Neelides > Neelides folsomi. The sequence goes on along the minus strand of JAQGBZ010000189.1, from coordinate 5,346 downwards.
CGAATTCAAATCCGAGCAACCCATTTTCTGGTGGAACTGGTGGAAGTCAATCAGGTTCACCATTCATCTCATTTTAATTGAAGCCAAATTAAATATTAAACACCCAAGACTCATTTCTATTAATTTTCTCTCTCCAGGCTGGGGCGGACCAACGGCGAGCAAAGTGAACAATGGAGCTTCAATGTTCCCTAGTCATCCCCCATCGTTTCAAATGACTCCGCAGTATCAGAATAATCTCTTTGGCTCTCCTCCAAATCAACAACGCAGTGTTGAGAAATCAGCGACGTTTAACCCATTTTTCGGTTCTCCCCCGCCCTTCGCTTCCAACCCGCATAATCCCTTCTTGTAACGAAGTGGACTCAAATCACTCCAAGACACGCACTGACTCGTCCATGAAAAATGCCTAATTTTAAGGTCCTTTCAATCACGCGCTCTTCATTGAGGAAATTGCTATATAATTATATTCTCTCAACTACATATACGAGAATGAGATGAAGTGAGTTTGCTTATTTGTGATTTAAGGTTTACAATTAGGTTTAGGTTTGTATACCTAAGAATGTAATCAAGGATTACTAATCTAAAACAAAGCCCTCTAAATGTGACTAATTTTTTAATGTTTACCTGTAGGAGATTATACACCTTATATATTAAACATAATCTCCAAAAAATTTTAAATTGTGTGTTAGTTTGTATAAAAAGATTTTCGATCTTCCTCTTTGATGCATCTTGTGCTTATAAAGAGAGCTCTTAAAAGTTGTGTAGAAAGTCAATTTATAAAGTGTTAGTAGGATTCTAACAAATTATGCCAATTGATTTTAAATAAATGATTCAAGTATAAATAGACAATTAATTAGATAATTAATTTTAAATTAGATTTAACCTATTTTAATTTTCTCAACAAAGCCACTAGATCTACCTTACAAGTATAAAGACGTATTTAATTGCCATACAAAGGAAAACTGATTTAATTGGATATGAACATAGTGATGTACAGAGTGGGCCATAAGTATCTTTCTTTTTTATACGATTGTTTATTTAAAAAGGAAAGATACTTATGGCCCACCCTGTACAGCCCATTTACTCCTTGGCCAAGTGCGAGAAGAGAAAAATTTGGTTGGGGTGAGGAAAAAGAAATGAAGCCCCCCAACCAAGTTTTCTCTTCTCGCACTTGGCCAAGGAATACTTTGTAGTGTTCTTTTTTGAATTTCTAATAACTAAGGAATTAGTATTATAGTAGTATTATTAGGAATTTAAAAAAGAACACTACAAAGTAAACGGGCTGTATAGAGCCTTTACATAAATATTATTTATTAAGATTGAATTTCTTTCATTAGATCTAATTATTATTTAATTTATGGAAATTACTATTATATAGTTTAATGATTATTAGCCTTTTTACATTTTTGCAACTTGAGTTTGAATCTCACTCTCAATAATATTTGAACCTGGCCAAGTAATTTGCTGTATAACCATACAGGACCCTATCCAAATCCTAGAACAATATTATAGAAGGGATATATTATTATAATTACGATATTGACTTATTGTGAGTTGCGGATTTGCTAAAATGCTTTTAAACCTACAAAACAAGTTGAGAAATTCAAATGCTTTAAACTCCAATTTTAATTGTGTTAAATGAAGCTAACGGAAAACGATGTTGTGTTAATCAAAGTTCATAAGTAATATAACGTTTTTAAATTAATATTCAGTTCTTATTCTTATACCTTATGTTTAACTCGTGATGTCTATGAGTGAGTGAGCATCTATTAATTTGTAAAATGTTTTTCAAGTTTGAATGCGAACATTGATCTTGTCTTATTATTTTAATACGCTCTAATACATACAAAGACTATTCTCTATGAATAATATATTAAACACACGTATTATATGTTTATTTATTGAATTTCGTATCTAAATTGAATGATGAAAATTGTAAATCTTATAATGTATTTGTATATACTATCAGGGAAATTGGTGTTTACACCCCTCTGGTTTTTACGTTTAATTGTAAATAACTTTTTTTTATTAACAAATATATTTAAACCAAATTTTAACTACATGTTTATATATGTACTAACATCATACCTACCAAATATTTCTTTAATATGATTATTGGTTCACGAATTAAAAATAAAATTTGAAAAATGCTGAGGAATTTGGTCTTTACACTCCTATGTTATAACATAGGGAGAGTTTTAACAAGGTTCCGAAATAAAGTACTTTAAAATTATGCATTTAATTGCTAAATTCACTTCAGTTTTGCCGTTTAGAGTGTTCTCAATAACATGAAATAATCTACCAACGAAAAAACCAAAAATCAACGTAATACACATGTAATCAAAAATGGCACAATACAATTTTGTATAATAGATCTTCCTAGGTCTATTGAAGGTTTGGTATACTTTATTTTTAAATATTTCTTTCGACTTTATGGCATTGCTGAGGACTACCAGATTCATATAGGATGTTCAATAAAATATTTAGAGCAAAGTATACCATACCTTCAATGGACCTTATTGATCTTATACAAAATTGTATTAATTTCCTTTTTTATTACATGTGTATTACTTTGATTTTAGGCTTTTTTCGTGTGTAGTTTATTTCATGTTATCGGTAACACTCTAAAAGATACAACTGAAGTGAATTTAGCAATTAAATGCATAATTTTAAAGTACTTTATTTCGGGATCATGTTGAAGCTCTTCCTATGTTATAACATAAGGGTGTAAAGATCAAATTCATTTTCCCTTTTTTAACTTTTATTTTTAATTCGTGAACCAATAATCATATTAAAGAAATATTTGGCAGGAATGATGTTTGTATATATATATATATATACATATCGTTAAATTTTGGTTTAAATATAATTGTTAATAAAAAAGTTATTTACAATTAAACGTATAACCGAATGAGGTGTAAAGACCAATTTCCTTGATAGTACTAATAGTATAATTCTATTTTGACATAAAAGTGATCTTTAGTTTGATATTTAAGATTACTTGAGCAAAAAATCACGCTCTGGTTATTCTCATACCTATCTGTAAATATGGTATTTATAGTAAGTATCGTACATTACACTAGCTATACTATGTATATAATAAAAATAAACACTATCTTAAAATCATAATTACATAGATAAATAGAGGATATTTTAAATGATTCGATGTACCTTTAATTAATTCGCACATTCAACATTTTCTTTCATTTTCTTAAATAAGATATCGCAAATTAAAATATCACATCCCATTATACCTATATTATTTATATATGGTATAATGTTGATCCTAAATATGGTATATTGTAAAAATTACATATACTATAGTTCATTCACGAGTAACTTGCACTTGAGTTATACATTTGCCCATCATGTGCATTAAAAAATTCTCAGTTTAGTTGGTAACAAAATTTTAATAATGCAGATGCAGGGGCCATTCTATAACTCAAGTGTAAGTTGCTTGTGAATGAACTATAATAAACCTAATTAAATCATTTGTAATTAAATACTATTTTGCTTTTATATAACTCACTGAAAATGAAATCTATTGACGCAAAGTTTTATGTGCTAAATACATTTTAGATAAAATTTCATTTGTCAAAGAATACATGTACAGGCATGTGCTGTATGTTTGTATGAAGGAATATAAGAATTATTAACCCTGTGAATAAAATACATTACATAACATTACACGAGCTAGTATTATTTCATAACTTTATTACTTGTCGTAGAAGTCCTTAAAGTTAAAGACATTAAACGGGTGTGTGAGAATAAATGATATATGTATCAGTATGTGATTAACTTTTAGGTATTCTGGTATTTCGGACCCTGCGATTCAAAATTATCCCTCCTATGCTACAATTAATTGATGAAAATTTGAAATTTGTTTAAACTGTGGATGTAAAACTAGCTTTTACTATATTATACATAATACAATATCATAAATAATATGTTAAATAAAAATTAATTTATTACCCAATACAAATTTCTTTCCATTTAGAGTATTTTCGTCACATAAAACAGTTTAACAAGCTATGCAAATATGACAAGGATTCTTTGAAAAGCTTGACAATGAAAAATACGCCATTTGAAATTGACATCATCAAACGATTTTAAAAAAAATCCTCTTTGCTAAAATTCTAAATCATCTTTCAAAGTAAACTTTCCCATCCGGAACAAGCCGTTTCTCAATAAAAGCTTTAAGAAATATTTCACTCCTCATTATTCTATGTTGACGATAACTATCACGCATTAAATTTATGACTTTAAAGTTTCTAAAAATCTTATTGACACATTTGTTTTTAATGTCAGGCCCGGTCTAGACAAAAGATTATACATAGCCTTCATTCAATTTTCAATGGAACGCAATTTGGGAAAAATTTAATAATAATATGAACAAGCGAATAGAAAAATTGCTTTTCAAAAACAAACGTCATATTCCGGGGTAAAAGGTCTTTGAGGTGAATTTTAAAATTGTATAAAAGGGAAGACCCAGGTATATTTAGTCCATGTCAAATTGAAAAGTTTTATTGGAATATTTAACATTTTGGACTGCCAAAATGTTTGACAAAATAATTATCAGCATTTCGATAGTTTTTCTAGCTTTATTCCTAGAAGGGCATTTTGCCCAAACAACAACCAACAGTGATGACTGGGAAGAGGGATCATTCCACATTATTAGTAAGCTATATATGAATATATTATGTATTAAATATGTGTTTATACATTTATTAATATAATAACTAACTGCAATTGTTTTTTAATTTAGGAAACGAAAAAAACTGTGAAGGACAATGGTTTAATAAAACATATACAACTGACAACAGAACATGCAGGTGTGCAGCTTTCAGAGTAGCCTGGTGCAGATCTTATCGGCGAGGATGTAAATTTAATTAATATTTATAACAAGAAATATTTATTAACGTCCGATGTATTATTAAAAATCAAATCATATTTAGCTAATCCAACAACTGAAAGACCTACGGAAAGAGTCACCGAAAGTACACAGCCTCCTCCTAGCACAACTCGAGCACCAACCCGATCGACTGGAGAACCAGTAACACGGTCTACTGAACAACCACGACCAACTGAAGCTCGTAGAACATTTCCTCCAAGGTCTCAACGAACGCTACAGCCAAGAACAGCCCGACCCGTAACGCTACGACCAAGGACGCTCCGACCAAGAACGCGTAGAACTCTACGACCAAGAACTTTACGGCCTAGAACTCTACGACCACGAACGCGTAGAACTCAACGTCCACGAACACTTCAACCCCGGACGCGTAGAACAAGACGACCAAGAACTCTTCGTCCAAGAACTCTTCGACCACGAACTCGTAGAACTCTACGACC